>JAQISU010000210.1:14867500-14885000 GCA_029339505.1 Unio delphinus | reverse complement strand
GTATGTAATGTATGTATGTATGTATGTATGTATGTATGTATGTATGTATGTATGTATGTATGTATGTATGTGCGTGCGTGCGTGCGTGCGTGCGTATGTATGTATGTATGTATGTATGTATGTATGTATGTATGTATGTATGTATGTATGCATCCATGCATGCATGCATGCATGCATGTAATGTATGTGTGTGTGTGTGTGTGTGTGTATGTATGTATGTATGTATGTATGTATGTATGTATGTATGTATGTATGCATGTATGTATATACTTGTCTGTCTGTCTCTATATCTTCTCTAAATATTTATATATCTATATATATATTTATTTATCGTTCTTTCTATGCATGTAGGTATGTTTGCATGTATGCATGCATTGATGCATGCGCGCATGCGTGCACGCTCGCACGCACGCACGTACGTACGTAAAAATTCATGTATATATGCAATTATCTCTATCAATCTCTCTCTATCCATCCCTCCCTCCCTCCGTCCCTCCCTGCCTCCCTTCCTCTCTCCTTCCCTTCCTCCATCCATCTATCTATCTATCTATCTATCTATCTATCTATCTATCTACCTATCTATATATCGATCTATCTATATATCTATCTATCTATCTTTACATCTATTTATCTATCTATCTATCTATCTATCTATCTATCTATCTATCTATCTATCTATCTATCTATCTATCTATCTATCTATCTATCTATCTATCTATCTATCTATCTTTCTATCTATCTATCCTTCAATCAAGCTTATGTTTTTAGCCGCCGCTAAGGCTATAGGTATTAGTAGCTGTCTTCAGTCACAATTGTTATTTTGCCCTTTGGAAGTATATGTTTTAAAAGCATTTTACATGTATTAATAGAAAGTATTTTGGTCATGACTAGGTGATCATTAGCATGTAACAATCGTTTCATAATGTCGATGCATTCCTAGGCTAACGCTTCTGGTAACTATGTGGCGATGTGAATAAAATACAACTTTAACTAATTTGCAATACGGGGTAATATTTCATAGAAATGTATACCAAATTTTTTAAATTAATTTTATTTTCTGAATGCATAGTTTAAAGAATTACACATGTATGTTACAAAATTAAATATTGGTGCAAGCATTGGTCTTTTGATAGTTTTGTGTCACATTCTCTTGACATTCATTTTCCACTAACATTTCTCTTCACACGGCAAAATATTGCCTTATCGATTACAAAAGCTAGAACCTATTCGAAAAAGTAGCATCAATATTTAATTTCTTTTGAAAGCCCATTTTATAGGCTAGAGAGTTACCCATGATAATACAGTTTTTGAAAAATGCGATATAAAGGTAAATTGGTTAGCACAAATTGGAATTCAACAAACTATGCGTGGGTGAAAGAGTGTATGATTTTAATGTGATGTAATGAATAGTCGAGAATAATTTAACTGTGTAAGATTTGTAACAACAATAAATGCATATAAACAAAATGGAAAACAAACTAGACTGTTAGCACAGACGGTTTAGGAAAGGTAATTTCTGCATAAGTGAGAGAGATTACATATATTGATTCCTATCACGAATGCAGCACTCAATGCGATGATTGATCTGTATACAACTGCATTGGGTGTGTAGGCCCGTAAGCCTTTAAACTATGGCTGAAAATATTATAAAGCTAAGTATATGTATTTTCAGGATGCCTACGTGACGATTATCATTTTGGACAAGATTTAGATATTTGATGCAGGCCTAGGTTATTGTTTGCGATAAAGAGATTCAAATGAGTGTAAATGTCAACATTACAAAGTTGTTAAATGTGTCAGTTCATTTATTACTTTAATCCCAACTCTTTAAATGTATTTTATTTAATGCTTGCATGGGCAAGGTTATATCCATGTCTTTTACAAAAGAGAACTATTGGTACTCTAATTGATCTTTTGATAATGTTTTTTCATAACATTCTGTAGATAAATTAGTTAAACTAATTTTACCTCGTCAAAGAATTACGGTCATGGTCTCGGTTTACGTTGTTAAGTTTGCTTATTAGTAACACATGTTAAATCTGGATAAGATGATAACGTGAACCATTAATAAATACTGTAGCAAAACATTATGTCATATAAGTACAAATACTTAATTTGGATGCCGCATCTTATTGTTTTTATGTGAATTTTTAAACACAAGAAAGGTTAATTAGTTGAAAACACGGGTTTTGATATTTTCGTGGAGACTGTTTTTCCAAGGGTATAATATAGGAATCTAATTATTTTTCTTGATGACCCCATGATAAACGTGAAATGGTGGGTCTAATGCTAGCTATTAACCACGTTTCTCATACAAAAAGGTATAGATCTATATAGGTAATGATCTCGATGTTTCTATGCTGAAATTTGGGGGTTTCGGCTATAGGCCACATTCTAGTTATACAATATCGAAAAAAAAATTTCGGGGTCGGAAGCATGTATGCTACAAAGTGGATTATATTCATATATGAAGACATCAGGCATATCATTCTGAACATACCTATCATACCGTCAGTATAACGGGTTGCACATAGAACGATGAAGAGCATCCCCACTATCTGAAGATTACGCGAATGACGTTTCAAGTAATGCATCAAATACATTTCAAATCAGGTCGTGTCTTTTCAAGACCATTGAAAACTTTCATATGTAATCTTTGATTTCAAGTTGGCAACAACCGCGTCTTTGCAACAGTAGTAAAACAAGACAACATAATGATAATTGTGGTTCGCTATTCTTGAAGAGCCACTGGCTAAATTGATTAATGGATCATTGATCAAAGATGAAGTAAAGGAAAGCATTGATTTTCGCAACAGTAATTACATTCACAATATGTCCTAGTTTGGTATTTAAATGGAGACCATTGCAATATTTAAGAAGAAGAAGAGGAACAGCAGCAACAACAAAACCAGAAGCTTCAGCAGCTGGAACAGCAGCAGCCGCAGAGGAAGAAGAAGAAATAGAAGCAAAGAAGAAGAAGAAGAAGAAGAAGAAAAAGAAGAAGAAGAAGAAGAAGAAGAAGAAGAAGAAGAAGAAGAAGAAGAAGAAAAAGAAGAAGAAAAAGCAGAAGGAAAAAAAAGAAGAAGAAGATGAAGAAGAAGAAGACGACGAAGAAGAAGAAGAAGAAGAAGAAGAAGAAGGTGAATAAGAAGAAGAAGTGAAAGAAAAATAAGAAGAGGAAGAAGAATGAGACCAATATTACTACTACTACTACTACTACTACTACTACTACTACTACTACTACTACTAATAATAATAATAATACAAAAAATAGACTAAGAAAGAAGACGCGAAAAATCAAACCAAAAACGGAGCAGACGTCACGTGTCTATAATGACTCCAGACATCTACTACGGTTATGTATACAAATCCATATATGTATCAATTCATTTCTCTTATATTTAGTCCAGGGCAGCTCAAAATATATTAAAAACTACTTTGAAAATAACATTAGGTTTGTGTGTATTGCGCTTCATCGGTTTAGGTAAACTTAAACACTTTTAAATAGTTTTCCATTTCAAACTGTAGTTCCTTTCTAATTACACACACACACACACACACACACACACACACATATATATATAATCTGCACTTTGTAACATACGTTTTGTTAAACCCACCTTTGATCACACCGGACAAGATCAGCTGAAACGTACATGCCGGTCAGGTTAATTTTAAAACATAAATCTTATTTAATTAAACTGACTGAGAGAATTTGTACGATATTTAGGGAATCTTTACAGCTCCTTGTTCCTACCGCTTTGATTAATTTGTTTTGTATTATTCTATGTTAGAACTACTAAAAAAACGACGATTCATCTTTTTGTTGCTACGTTTAGATTATGGATATTTTTTTGTTAATTTGAGAACCCCTGTAACGATCTGCACACCTGCATTTCCCGATACGATTTAAGGTTCTTGATAGATACATAGACTGTTGAGCTGTTTGGATTTCCAGGTAGATGTGCAGTCAAAAGCTGAATCAGATTCGCAATATATCGAATCAGATAACCAAAACTAATTAATTAGTAGCGTGGTTAAAAAAAATACTTCACATTTGTGCTTCTTATATCATAATTAATCGTCATGTGTCATTGACACATACAGTGAAATCATTGAGTGAAATACCAAATATGATTTATATGAAACAATTGAAATGACATCGTACATGTCAGAAACGTAATCTGCACTTATCATTTGATTTAAAAAAAATGTCAAGTTTACAAACATTTATTTGAATCATTCCTATTTTGTTTATGTTTGGAAGTTACGACTATAATATACAAGTATAAAATGTACGGCCATGCATACAACTGGTCTGTTGTTGAATATATTATAAATAAATACATGAATCAGATGTGTGTATAATTAGAATCCCTTAGCAAGGTTGACTTAAAAAAGAAGCGTAATCTGAAACAGATTTACATGTAAAAAGAAGCTACCTATTATGAGTCAACTGACCTCGTGAGCCTGGAATTTGAGTAGTACACTTATAAAAACTTCAATACATAGTTTATGAAAACTGAAAAAAAAGTTTGATCAAAGTTATTTGACGAAAGAGTTTTAGTTCTGAAACAAATACAATTCATAAACTTGTTGTATGCTCAAATGTTGCGACTTAGTGTTTGAATCTGTAATCTATTCGAACATTTCAATTTGTGTATAATTCCTAGCAAAGAACGCATGTTTTTACTATCATTGTGTTGATTCAAATGCATGATGTTTGACTTAGTATTGTAAAGATTGGTATGTTAAGCATGCATATATTATCATTGTTAATCAATATTATAATGTTGCGTATCTTACACAACACATCGGTATAATAGTATATCATCAATGTTTTGAATAATGCCATAAACACACCAATATCATAATATTGGCTCGAGACTGAAATGATTGGTTGGTTACAAAATTCAACATTATCATACGCCATATTTTAAAGAACCAGTCATTGTAATAATTCTTAAACACTGATTAATTGACAGCCTATCGTTATAATAGTAACAATAATAGTAAGATTAACGGCTTAAATAACCACCACAACTTGACTCTTTGTTGCAAGAATTTATAGCCTAAGCATCCCACTTCAATATTATAAGTGACTCAATATTGCAATGATTCATGCTTTAAAAAATAATGTTATATACATATATGCATCTACACTGAGTTTACAAATTGTTGATTTGTTCATTCAAAAAAAAAATTGTTTTTACAATGATGTTTAAGAATGTAAGACAAAACAAAATTTACTACTAGTTTCATTCTCTTCAGATCATTCGTGCCATTCAGATGATGTCTAACATCATCTAAAGGTGGGGAATTTTGTACAGATAACATTTATTGTAGGAGAAAGATATTACATTTGTGTATTTGACATTTCCCAGATTATATTTTAGAAGTACCTGTTGTCTTCATCAGTTTTCCTCGTTTACTTTTTAATTGGTTCGAGACAGTCATTGATCACTATTAAATCATGGCATGTTTTTCAATATCGTTCATCATTTTAGTATCCGTTCACGTATTTACTGTATTGGGTTTAAATATGTATATAATTAATTTGTTGAAATTTTACTAATCATTATAGACACATTTATTGTAGAATTATTGTGTATTTGTTAAATGCATCTTAAATAGTTACCATATAAAATTAAGATATCCAATTTAACCTCCAGATTGGTCTGATGTATAGGTGTTGCTTTGTTTTTTAGTCGCTACACAGGGCTTGTTTTGCCGTGTCGATGACAATAACTCGAAGAAAATTTACAACGTAGCACAAATATTAAAGTTCTTTTCGAAGTCGAATAATTTCATTTGAAGTCAACATTTATTAACGAATATGACACAGTAAACAACGTAATCTGAGCGTCACATATCCTACTAATAACGTGATAAGACATTCTAGTCCATGTGCACACTAATAACATATTGTTCAAGGGTTACGAACATCCATTTCAAACATATAGTTTCACGATCGAGATTTTATGTCTGGCAACCGAATTTGTTTGGAGTTTTAAATTTAACTCATGACAGTTTAGATCTTATATACATCAAAAGTTAAGCATCATTGTTGAAGTTCGGGATGTGCAACTGGAAGCAACGTAATATGCATTTATTAAACTATGTGTGCCTCTAACTAATCGAACATCGAGGCAATTGTAACTGTGCATGATTTTTTAACAGAGAAACAATTGATATGAACAAATCTGGAAAACTACCTAAACTGCAAACACGTACACAGAGAGAGAGAGAGAGAGAGAGAGAGAGAGAGAGAGAGAGAGGGAGAGGGAGAGAGAGACACTGATAATTTAATTGGGTTATGTCAAAATATGCTTTAGATATATAATGTGCAGCATCATTCAGCTCTTGTCGATGATAACTCGAACGTGCCTAAGATATCAATTTTTGGGGAAATTCGAATCATTTAATTTAATTTAAGGTCTACAGTTTCTAACAAAGAGACAAAATATAAGTATAGATTGTGCTCTGAACGGCACAGATACAGCATGTAAAAAGGAGTTCAAATTAAAAATCACAACAAAACATCTTGTCATACTGCTTGAAACATACATATCAAAAAGTTAATTGCACGATCGAGATTGAAACTGTTTGTTTATGGAGTTTTTAGAGGCTTGCTTGTTACTCATGACATTACATTATTTTCAAAATGAGATATATACTTGTAAATGAAAGATGGTTTGTATAAATTCGACATATGTAACCGGTATGTATGTATGTATGTATGTATGTATGTATGTATGTATGTATGTATGTATGTATGTATGTATGTATGTATGAGGGTATGTATGGATGCATACCTATGCATATTTATATGTATGCATATATGTATATATGTATGTCTGTATGTATGTATGTATGTATGTATGTATGTATGTATGTATGTATGTATGTATGTATGTATGTATGCATGCATGCATGCATGCATGCATGCATGTATGTATGTATGTATGTATGTATGTATGTATGTATGTATGCATGTATGTATGCATGCATGCATGTATTTATGTATGTATGTATGTATGTATGCATGCATGCATGCATGCATGTATGTATGTATGTATGTATGTATGTATGTATGTATGTATGTATGTATGCATGTATGTGTGTGCATGTATCTAATTGTCTGTCTGTCTCTGTATCTTCTCTATATATCTATATATCTATCTATACATGCATTATGTAATTCTCTCTCTGTCCATGCATTTATGTATGTATGTATGTATGTATGTATGTATGTATGTATGTATGTATGTATGTATGTATGTATGTATGTATGTATGTATGTATGTACGTACGTACGTACGTACGCATGCTTGCATGCATGCATGCATGCATGTATGTATGTATGTATGTATGTATGTATGTATGTATGTATGTATGTATGTATGTATGTATGTATGTATGTATGTATGTATGTATGGTTTGCACAAATTGAAATTCAACAAACTATGCGTGGGAGAAAATCTGTATGATTTTAATGTTAAGTAATGAATAGTCGAGAATTATTTAACTGTGTCAGATTTGTGACATCAATAAATGCATGTTAACAAAATGGAAAACGAACTAGACTGTTGGCACAGAAAGTTTAGGAAAGGTAATTTCTGCATATGTGAGAGAGATCACACATATGGATTCCTATTACGAATTCAACACTCAATGCGATTATTGTGCTGGATGCAACTGCATTGGGTGTTTAGTCCTGTAAGACTTTAAACTGGGGATGAAAATATTATAAAGCTGAGAATATGTATTTTTAGGATGCCTACGTGACGATTATCATTTTGCACAAAACTTTAGATATTTGATGCAGCCCTGGGTTAATGTTTTCGTTAAAGAGTTTCAAATGAGTGTAAAAGTCGACAATACATAGTTGTTAAATGTGTCAGTGCATTTGTTACTTTAATAGCAAGTATTTAAATGTATTTTATTTAATGCATGCATGGACAAGGCTTTATCCATGTCTATTACTAAAAAGAGCTATTGGTGCTATATTTGATCTTTTGATAACGTTTTGTTCATAACATTCTCAAGATATATTAGTTGAACCAACTTTACCTTGTCAAAGAATAACGGTCATATAGCAAAATATTATGTCATATCAGTACAAATACTAAATCTTGATGCCGCTTCTAAGTCTTCTTATTTGAATATATAAATTCAAAAAAGGTTAAACAGCATGTATGTTACAAATTGGCTTATGTTCATATATGAAGACATCAGGCATATCATTCTGAACACACCTATCATACCTCCAGTATAATGGGGTGCAAGTAGAACGATGAAGAGCATCCCCACTATCTGAAGATTACGCGAATGATGTTTCAAGTAATGCATGAAATACATTTCAAATCAGGTCGTGTCTTTTCAAGACCAGTGAAAACCTTCATATGTAATCTTTGATTTCAAGTTGACAACAACCGCGTCTTTGCAACAGTAGTAAAACAAGACAACATCATGATAATTGTTGTTCTCTAGACTTGAAGAGCCAACGACTCCGTTGATTCATAGATCATTGATCAAGAGATGAAGTAAAGGAAAGCATTGATTTTCGCAAAATTAATTACATTCGCAATTTGTTCTGGTTTTTGTATTTAAATGGAGACAATTACAATATTTAAGAAGAAGAAGAGGAACAGCATCAAAAACAAAACAAAAAGCTGCAGCAGCTGGAACAGCAGCAACCGCATAAGAAGAAGAAGAAGAAGAAGAAAAGAAGAAGAAGAAGAAAAAGAAGAAGAAGAAGAAGAAGAAGAAGAAGAAGAAGAAGAAGAAGAAGAAGATGAAGAAGAAGAAGAAGAAGAAAAAGAAGAAAAAGACGAAGAAAAAGTATAAGAGGAAAATTAAAAACCAGAAGAAGAAGAAGAAAAAGAAGCAGATGAAGAAGACGAAGAAGAATAAGTGAAAAATAGAAGAGGAAGACGAATGAGACGAATACTACTACTACTATCACTACTACTACTAATAATAATAATAATACAAATAATGAGACGAAGACAGAAGACGCGCAAAACCAAACCCAAAACTAAGCAGACGTCACGTGTTTTAATCTACTACGTTTATTTATACAAATCTATATATGTATCAATTCATTTCCCTTATATTTAGCCCAGAGGAGCTCAAAATATATTAATAACTTAAATGAAAATAATATTAAGTTTGTTTGTATTGTGCTTCATCGGTTTAAATAAACATCAACACTTTTATTTAGTTTTCCATTTCAGACTGTATCGCCTTTCTAATTACACACGCACACACACACACACACACACACACACACACACACACACACACACACACACACACATATATATGTCTATATATATATATATATATATATATATATATATATATATATATATATATATATATATATTCGGGTAAAATTGAAACAAAACGATTACAAACTGGTATGGTATACGTTTTGTTAAATCCACCTTTTTGATCACACCGGACAAAATCAACTGAAACGTACATGCCGGTCAGGTTAATGGTAAAACATAAACTAATTTACCTAAACTGACTGAGATAATTTGTAAGCGATATATCAGGAATCTTTACAGCTCCTTGTTCCTACCACTTTGATTAATTATTTTGTATTATGCTATGTTTGAACTACTAGAAAAACGACGATTCATCTTGTCGTTACTATGTTTAGGTTACGGATAATTTTTTTGTTAATTTGAGAACCCCAGTAACGATCAGTCCACCTATATTTCCCGATACGATTGAAGGTTCATGATATATACATAGAAGCTTGAACTGTTTGGATTTTCAGGTAGATGTGCAGTCAAAAGCTGAATCAATTTGGCAATATATCGCACGAGATAACCCAAACTATTTACATAGTAGCGTGGTTAAAATAAAATAGGTCACATTTGTGCTTCTTATACCATAATTCATCGTCATGTTTCATTGACACATACAGTGAAATCATTGGCTTGAAGAACCACAGCCTCCAATGATTCCTAGATTATTGATCAAAAGATGAAGTTAAGAAAAGCATTGATTTTCGCAACATTAATTACATTCACATTTTATCCTAGTTTTGGTATTTAAATGGAGACCTTTGCAATATTTAACAAGATTAAGAAGAAGCACAGTAAGAACAAAACAAGAAGCTGCAGCAGCTAAACAGCAGCAGCCTAAGAAAAAAAAGAAGAAGCAGAAGAAGAAGAAGAAGAAGAAGAAGAAGAAGAAGAAGAAGAAGAAGAAGAAAGTGAAGAAGAAGAACAAGGAGAATGAGAGGAAAAATAAAAAGCAGAAGAAAAATAATAAGATGAAGAAGAAGAAGAAGAGGAAAAAAAGCAGACGAAAAAGAAGAAGATGATGATTATGAAGAAAAAGAAAAATAAGAAGAGGAAGAAGAATGAGACGAACATTACTACTACTACTACTACTACTACTACTACTACTACTACTACTACTACTATAACTACTATAACTACTACTACTACTACTACGAATAAAAGTAATAATAAAAAAACGAAGAAGCGCAAAATCAAACCAAAAACGGAGCAGACGTCAAGTGTTATTAAAGACTCCAGAAATCTACTACGGTTATTATCATGATTAGTCCAGGGTAGCTCAAAATATATTAATAACTTATTTGAAAAAAATATTAAGTTTGTGTGTATTGTACTTCATCGGTTTAGGTAAACATCAACACTTTAATTTAGTTGTCTATTTAAATGTTTAGTGCCTTTCTAATTACACATAAATAGGGGTAAAATTGAAACAAAACGATTACAAACTGTTATGGCATACGTTGTGTTAAATCCACCTTTGATCACACCATACAAAATAATATGAAACGTATTTACCAGTCAGGATAATGGTAAAACATTAAACTAATTTACCCAAACTGACTGAGAGAATTTGTAAATGATATTTCGGAATCTTTACAGCTCCTTGTTCCTACCGCTTTGATTAATTATTTTGTATTATTCTATGTTTGAACTACTAGAAAAACGACGATTCATCTTGTCGTTGCTATGTTTAGGTTATAGAGGATTAGTTTTTAATTTAAGAACCCCTGTAACTATATGTACACCTATATTTCCCAATACGATTGAATGTTCATTATAGATACATAGGAGGTTGAGCTGTAGATTCCCAGGTAGATGTGCAGTCAAAAGCTGAATCAATTCGGCAATATATCGCACCAGATAACCCAAACAATTTACACAGTAGCGTGGTTAAAACAAAATAGTTCACATTTGTGCTTCTTATATCATAATTCATCGTCATGTTCCATTGACACATACAGTGAAATCATTGAGTGAAACTTCAAAGATGAATTATATATAACAACTGAAATGATATCCCACATGTCAGAAACGTAATCTGCACTTATCATTTGATATAAAAAATGTCAAGTTTACAAACATGTTTTTCAATACCGTTGCTCATTTTATCAACCTTTAACGTATTGATTGTATTGGGTTTATATATATATATATATATATATATAATTGAGCTGTTGAAATTTTGCGAATCATTATAAACACATGTATTTTAGCATTATCGTGCATTTGTTAAATGCATCTTAAATAATAACCCTATAAATTTAATATATCCAATATAACCTGCAGATTGGTCTGATGTATAGTTGTTGCTTTGTTTTTTAGTGGCTACACAGGGCTTGTTTTGGCGTGTCGATGACAATAACTCGAAGAAAATATACAACGTAGCACAAATATTAAAGTTCTTTTCGAAGTCGAATAATTTCATTTGAAGTCAACATTTATTAACGAATATGACACTGTAAACAAAGTGATCTGAGCGTCACATATCCTACTAATAACGTGAATAGACATTCCAGTCCATGTGCACACTAATAACATATTGTTCAAGGGTTACAAACATCCATTTCAAACCTATTGTTTGACAACCGAATTTGTTTGGAGTTTTAAATTTAAATCATGACATTATAGATCTTATATACATCAAACGTTAAGTATCATTGTTGAAGTTCGGGTTGTGTAACTGGAAGCAACGTAATATGCATATATTAAACAATGTGTGCCTCTAACTACCGATGAATCAAACATCGAGGCAATTGTAACCGTGCATGATTTGTAACAGAGAAACAATTGATATGAACAAATCTGGAAAATTACCTAAACTGCAAACACGTACACAGAGAGAGAGAGAGAGAGAGAGAGAGAGAGAGAGAGAGAGAGAGAGAGAGAGAGAGAGAGAGAAATACACTGGTAATTTAATAGTGTTATGTCAAAATATGCTTTAGATATATAATGTGCAGCATCATTCAGCTCTTGTCGCTGATAACTCAAACGAGGCAAAGAAATCAATTTTTGGGGAAATGTGAATCATTTAATTTAATTTAAGGTCCACAGTTTCTAACAAAGAGATAAAGTATAAGTATAGATTGTGCTCTGAACGGCACAGATACAACATATAAAAAGGCATTCAAATTAAAAAGCACAACAAAACATCTTGTCATACTGCTTGAAACGTACATATCAAAAGGTTAATTGCACGTTCGAGATTGTAACTGTTTGTTTATGGAGTTTTTAGAGGCTTGCGTGTTACTCATGACATTACATTATTTTCAAAATGAGATATATACGTGTAATTGAAAGATGGTTTGTTTAAATTCGACATATATAACCGGTATGTATGTATGTATGTATGTATGTATGTATGTATGTATGTATGTATGTATGTATGTATGTATCTAATTGTCTGTCTGTCTCTGTATCTTTTCTATATATCTAGATATCTATCTATACATGCATTATGTAATTCTCTCTCTGTCCATGCATTTATGTATGTATGTATGTATGTATGTATGTATGTATGTATGTATGTATGTATATATGTATGGTTTGCACAAATTGGAATTCAACAAACTATGCGTGGGAGAAAGTCTGTATGATTTTAATGTTAAGTAATGAATAGTCGAGAATTATTTAACTGTGTCAGATTTGTGACATCAATAAATGCATATAAACATAATGGAAA
This sequence comes from Unio delphinus, assembly GCA_029339505.1. Taxonomy (NCBI): domain Eukaryota; kingdom Metazoa; phylum Mollusca; class Bivalvia; order Unionida; family Unionidae; genus Unio; species Unio delphinus. Next base: position 14,871,998 of record JAQISU010000210.1, on the reverse strand, counting down.
ACGAACTAGACTGGTGGCACAGAAAGTTTAAGAAAGATAATTTCTGCATATGTGAGAGAGATCACACATATGGATTCCTATCACGAATGCAACACTCAATGCGATTATTGAGCTGTATGCAACTGCTTTGGGTGTATAGTCCTGTAAGACTTTAAACTCAGGATGAAAATATTATAAAGCGGGGAATATGTATTTTTAGGATGCCTACGTGACGATTATCATTTTGAACTAAATTTTAGATATTTGATGCAGCCCTGGGTTAATTTTTTCGTTAAAGAGGTTCAAATGAGGGTAAAAGGCGACATTATATAGTTGTTAAATGTGTCAGTGCATTTTTTACTTTAATAGCAAGTATTTAAATGTATTTTATTTAATGCATGCATGGACAAGACATTATCCATGTCTATTACTAAAAACAGCTATTGGTCCTATAATTGATCTTTTGATAACGTTTTTTTTCATAACATTCTCAAGTTATATTAGTTAAACCAACTTTACCTTGTCAAAGAATAACGGTCATATAGCAAACTATTATGACATATCAGTACAAATACTTAATCTGGATGCCGCTTCTTAGTGTTCTTATGTGAATATTTAAATTCAAAAAAGGTTAAAAAGCATGTATGTTACAAATTGGATTATGTTCATATATGAAGACATCAGGCATATCATTCTGAACACACCTATCATACCTCCAGTATAACGGGTTGCACACAGAACGATGAAGAGCATCCCCACTATCTGAAGATTACGCGAATGATGTTTCAAGTAATGCATGAAATACATTTCAAATCAGGTCGTGTCTTTTCAAGACCAGTGAAAACTTTCATATGTAATCTTTGATTTCAAGTTGACAACAACCGCGTCTTTGCAACAGTAGTAAAACAAGACAACATCATGATAATTGTTGTTCTCTAGGCTTGAAGCGCCAATGACTCCATTGATTCATAGATCATTGATTAAAAAATGAAGCAAAGGAAAGCATTGATTTTCGCAAAATTAATTACATTCACAATTTGTTCTAGTTTTGGTATTTAAATGGAGACAATTACAATATTAAAGAAGAAGAAGAGGAACAGCAGGAAAACAAAACTAGAAGCTGCAGCAGCTGGAACAGCAGCAACCGCAGAAGAAGAAGAAGAAGAAGAAGAAGAAGAAGAAGAAGAAGACGAAGAAGAAGAAGAAGAAGAAGAAGAAGAAGAAGAAGAAGAAGAGGAAGAAGAAGAAGAAGATGATGAAGATGAAGAAGAAGAAGAAGAAAAAGAGACGAAGCAAAGTATAAGAGGAAAACGAAAAACCAGAAGAAGAAAAAGAAGAAAAAGAAGAAGTGAAAGAAAATAAGAATAGGAAGAAGAATGAGACGAATACTACTACTACTACTAGTAATACTACTACTGCTAATAATAAAAATAAAAATAATTAGACGAAGAAAGAAGACGCGCAAAACCAAACCAAAAACGAAGCAGACGTCACGTGTTTTTAATGTCTCCAGACAGCTACTACGTTTATTTATACAAATCTATATATGTATCAATTGATTTCCCTTATATTTAGCCCAGAGGAGCTCAAAATATATTAATAACTTAAATGAAAATAAGATTAAGTTTGTGTGTATTGTGTTTCATCGGTTTAGATAAACATCAACACTTTCATTTAGTTTTCCATTTCAAACTGTAGCGCCTTTCTAATTACACACACACACACACACATACACACACACACACACACACACACACACACACATATATATATATATATATATATATGGGTAAAATTGAAACAAAACGATTACAAACAGGTATGACAAACGTTTTGTTTAATCTACCTTTGATCACACCGGACAAAATCAACTCAAGCGTACATGCCGATCAGGTTATTGGTAAAAATTACCTAAAGTGACTGAAAGAATTTGTAAGCGATATATCAGGAATCATTACAGCTTCTTGTTCCTACCGCATTGATTAATTAATTTGTATTATTCTATGTTTGAACTACTATAAAAACGACGATTCATCTTGTCGTTGCTATGTTTATGTTACGGATAATTTTTTGTTAATTTGAGAACCCCAGTAACGATCAGTCCACCTATATTTCCCGATACGATTGAAGGTTCATGATATATACATAGGAGTTTGAACTGTTTGGATTTCCAGGTAGATGTGCTGTCAAAAGCTGAATCAATCTGGCAAAATATCGCACCAGATAACCCAAACTATTTACATAGTAGCGTGGTTAAAATAAAATAGTTCACATTTGTGCTTCTTATACCATAATTCATCGTCATGTGTCATTGACACATACAGTAAAATCATTGGCTTGAAGAACCACTGGTTCCAATGACTCCTAGATCATTGATCGAAAGATGAAGTTAAGAAAAGCATTGATTTTCGCAACATTAATTACATTCACATTTTATCCTAGTTTTGGTATTTAAATGGAGACCTTTGCAATATTTAAGAAGATTAAGAAGAAGCACAGTAAGAACAAAATAAGAAGCTGCAGCAGCTGGAACAGCAGCAGATGCAAGAAGAAGAAGAAGAAGAAGAAGAAGAAGAAGAAGAAGAAGAAGAAGAAGAAGAAAGGGAAGAAGAAGAACAAGAAAAATGAGAAAAGAAGAAATAGCAGAATAAAAATAATAAGATGAAGAAGAAAAAGAAGAGGAAAAAGAAGCAGACGAAGAAGCAAAAGATGATGAAGAGAAAGAAAAATAAGAAGAGGAAGAAGAATGAGACGAATACTAATGCTACTATTACTACTACTACTACTACTACTACTATAACTACTACTACTACTACTTCTACTACTACTAATAATAATGATAATAATAAGAGGAAGAAGAAGAAGCGCAAAATCAAACCAAAAATGGAGCAGACGTCATATCTTATTAATTATTCATGAAATATACTACAGTTATTTATACAAATATATATATATATATATATATATATATATATATATATATATATATATATATATATATATATATATATATATATATATATATTTATTTATTTATGTACAAATTAATTTCCCTCATGATTAGTCCAGGGGAGCTCCAAATATATTAATAACTTATTTGAAAATAATATTAAGTTTGTGTGTATTGTGCTTCATCGGTTTAGATAAACATCAACACTTTTATTTAGTTGTCCATATAAATCTGTAGTGCCTTTCTAACTACACACACACACACACACACACACACACACATATATATATATATATATATATATATATATATATATATATATATATATATATATATATATATATATATATATATATATATATATATATATATATATATGTATATATAGGGGTAAAATTGAAACAAAAAACGATTACAAACTGTTATGGCATACGTTGTTTTAAATCCACCTTTGATCACACCATACAAAATAATATGAAACGTATTTGCCAGTCAGGATAATGGTAAAACATTAAACTTATTTTTTCCAAACTGACTGAGAGAATTTGTAAATGATATATCGGAATATTTACAGCTCCTTGTTCCTACCGCTTTGATTAACTATTTTGTATTATTCTATGTTTGAACTATTAGAAAAACGACGATTCGTCTTGTCGCTGCTATGTTTAGGTTATAAAGGATTAGTTTTTAATTTAAGAACCCCTGTAACTATCTGTACACCTATATTTCCGATTCGATTGAAGGTTCATGATATATACATAGGAGATTGAGCTGTTTGGATTCCCAGGTAGATGTGCAGTCAAAAGCTGAATCAATTTGGCAATATATCGCACCAGATAACCCAAACTATTTATACAGTAGCGTGATTAAAATAAAAGTTCACATTTGTGCTTCTCATATCATAATTCATCGTCATGTTTCATTGACACATACAGTGAAGTCATTGAGTGAAATACCCTTGCTCATTTTAACATCCTTTCACGTATTGATTGTATTGGGTTTAAATATATAAATAATTGATTTGTTGAAATTTTGCAAATCATTATAGACACATTTATTTTAGCATTATCTTGCATTTGTTAAATGCATTTTAAAAAATTACCCTATAAATTTAAGATATCCAATATAACCTCCAGATTGGTCTGATGTATAGTTGTTGCTTTGTTTTTTAGTCGCTACACAAGGCTTGTTTTGCCGTGTCGATGACAATAACTCGAAGAAAATTTACAACGTAGCACAAATATTAAAGTTCTTTTCGAGGTCGAATAATTTCATTTGAAGTCAACATTTATTAACGAATATGACACAGTAAACAAAGTGACCTGAGCGTCACATATCCTACAAATAATGTGAAAAGACATTCCAGTCCATGTGCACACTAATAACATATTGTTCAAGGGTTACAAACATCCATTTCAAACCTATTGTTTCACGATCGAGATTGTATGTCTGGCCATCGAATTAGTCTGGAGTTTTAAATTTAACTCATGACATTATAGATCTTATATACATCAAAAGTTAAGCATCATTGTTGAAGTTTGGGTTGTGCAACTGGAAGCAACGTAATAT
>JAQISU010000210.1:14820000-14862500 GCA_029339505.1 Unio delphinus | reverse complement strand
CTTATGTTCGAAAAACTATCTGCGTAAAATCGTTAGCAATAGTTTATTTAGTGTTTACCATCCCTTTTGAAGAGAAAAAGAACATATCATTAATTTCTTCAGCAAACTTGACAGAAAATGCCTTGATTCTAAAGGTGGCAGATTATAGCAATGGTTATGCTTTTAAAGGTGCTCGAAAAAGGCTTCCGTGAAAATTGTATAATACACCAAATATAGAACGGATGGATCATTTTAACTGGCAGATGTTAATTTCGGAGATTCTCTAAATTCTTTAAATACTTCTTACAGTGAAAGATCAATTTGTTTTTTTAAAGCTTTTCCACGTTACTGTCAAGTACGATTTTGATACTGCTACTTTGCCCAGACCCTGTGGGTATATTACATTGAGTTAAGAATGAATCCAACCAGATGAAACAGTTATGGAATCACAGTTATTAATATATGATAACAAAGAAAGGAAAAACGCATCAGCAAAGAAAAACGAATCTAACGTTTTCGTTCTGAAGCTGCATCCCTCATGAACTTTTCTCTTGACATCTGAAACATAGCCCTAATGGATTGTTCTTTACTTTCAGGGCCATCATATCCCGCGTGTTCGGATTTGCCGGTTATAGTCTCTTGACCTGTAATATATAAAATATCAGATACAAGTAAATAATTTAATTTTTCAGTCAATCGTCGTGTAAAACAGATATAAATACTTCCAAGAGACTAATGCAGATCATTCATGAGGATGGGGAGATGTTCGATGAGGAATGAGAGGTTTAATTATACCTGTTTAAGTTAAGAAAAAGTCAGCCTTCCACAGATGCTTTTAGTTGCAACCATTCGAAACAAACGTCTTTCTTGTATCAGCCATCGCCTATCGCCATGCAATTTGTTACACCAGACCTATTAAACGGGCATTAACAGTTTTCTTTTTATAAATAAGGTGCAAGGCATTGGATGATATTGATTGAACAAATGTTTAGGCCAGTCGACTTACCAAGGGATACATCGTTGCTTCGTAATGAGGGATCCAGGCTTTAGACCAGATGAATATCCATGCGGTATGTCATTATAGCATAGTGATTGATCCTTGGGGTCTCGACGTTTTGAATAACATAGAAGAAATTTAGCAGACGATAACGATACCGATTGTTTAACTAGAAGAATTAATCTTTCACCCATCCATTGAGCGGCAGTGTTTTTCAATGATTTATAGATAAAGAATCAAAGGGTATAGGTAAGGACGCGCATGGGAAGATTTGCTGATATCATAAAGTAATTCCCTTCGCAATTGTTGTTGTGTACAATATATTCAGTTTGGGGCTATTTCAGAGTCCATTTAGCAATTAAACACGCAGAAGAGAATATTTGAATTCATACATTACTTGAATAGATGTTTATGCATGAAAATGTGCAGATAGGTAAAGGTTTTGTCAAAAAATAACACTACAAATTGTACATTCCAACAGCGACGCTACAAAATGCATCTTTGTTATGAAAATGTTGTCTAAAGTTCTGAAATAATTGTTTGGTTTACAAATCTTATACTCACCAGGAATTAACATTTTGGGCAATTGACCTTGGTCTAGTCCTAGACGGATCAATATTTCTTGCTGAGGATCTCCTGTTGTCATATCTGGCTGATGCATTTCATCGGATATTTGTTCCAGTCCATTGTCAATTTTTTTAACTATCAATTCACAGGAAAACTCTTTGAACAAGTGTGATATTAACATAAGACTAAAGATAATTGTCCACGTTAGAGATCCGACCTTATCCATCGTAATCTACTTACTAGCACCTGATTGGAATTAAGATAAACTATTTAGCATAAATGAATATTATTAACTGCGTTAGTTTTTTTTTAAACACTGACCAGATTTCTAACTGCCCGAGAATGAAGAAACCTCAGCTTTTATTGCTGTTTTAAAGCGTATCACAAGGGAATGACCAGTAAATTATGAGTGGTGTCGGACATTGACGTTCCGTTTGAATTAGACCATTGACCACCGTTTATGCTTGTTAGGTACTATATTCGGTATGCTTAGGTCAAGATTTGATATATGTCCAAATAGAGAAGTGTGGAAGTAGCGTTTGTGAACCATACCTTACAATTAGCCCTTGAAACATTGTGACACACCAACATCCCGTTGAAAATAACATAGGTGCATAGGGTTATTCATCATGAAACACTAATTATATTCCCTTGTCTAAATACATTAATAAGACTTCACGAAGTCTCGTGGTGCAAGGTCGATTTTAATCTGTTTATGTACTTTGTTGGTAACACTAGAGCCTCGGCATGTATTCACTTCTGTTCATGTGTCAGTGAATAGTAATGGCAAAGAGTGACGAATAAGATAGACTTTGAACAATGCATCAACAGACCGGCACACCAAATGTCATTTGGATGATACCAGCCCTTTCCTTATACACATTTCATAAAAAACAATACTTTACATTCGTCATCAAGAATAGACAAAACGATATTATTTCAACATATAATAATAATAATAATAATAATAATAATAATAATAATAATAATAATAATAAATCATAAATGATTTGGAAACTTTTTTAGAAACTGATAGAGAATAGTCACATTTAGTTCCTTGACATTTTGTATTAAAATATTTTCTTCGTACATACGATGTTTATTTTTGCATTTCAATTATATAACTATATTTCTAAAACGGAATGCTACTCATATAAACTCAATAATACGTTTCTTTAATACTGCTTTGTTTTTAATATAATATACTTTCAACAGAGAAAGTTATGCCAATCGAATGACTAAAATATTCATACTTTTGAGATAATTTTATATCTAAAGCGTATTTACGAAAAGTTAAGTTATACAATATTTCATTCACATAATATACCGTGTTATCGATATAAGGGTTTTTAACTTTAAAACGAAAAAGAAAAGAAGTGCACGTTTAGATAATTACATTAGTTGGATATTACTTTCGTCACTAACATATCCTAAACATATTGGATACAATTATCCCGATGTAATGACTTGATTCATACATAGCCCATTTAATACAATTTGAGATCGTAGTATAAGAAAGCTATGTTTATATAGACATATGACGAGACAAAAACATTCGCTGAAATAGGAACTCAAACTGCGGAGGAATTGGTGTTTTACTATCTATTTAGCACGTTCTATTACATAATAAATGTCTGAATGGTATAAAATATAAAAAGATCTTTATTCATGAGGAAAAGTCAGGAAGAACGATAGCGATTACATGATCATTTGAAATGGGTTTTATTATTTATTAGTACAGTAAAGAAAGGGTTCCTAAGGATGCAGCCTCCCTTGCCTACCGTATTTACTATGTAGATTATATGTGTCTATCATAGTGTAGTACTCAAACCTAATAAGTCTCTCACATATAAGGATGTAAAGTTGTGCACAAACAAGATATACATATATATATGCTTTATCTAAATATGAATATATATATATATATATATATATATATATATATATATATATATATATATATATATATATATATATTCATATTTAGATAAAGCAGAGAGGGTTCATCTACTTACCGTGAACGAGGAGACAGAGAAATTAAAAGAGTTAAAGAGAGCGAGAGTTGTAGAGAGAGAGAGAGAGAGAGAGAGAGAGAGAGAGAGAGAGAGAGAGAGAGAGAGAGAGAGATAAATAGAGAGGAGGATGGAGAGATCACATAATATTTTCCAGCATGAATGTAGCACTCAATAGCTATGATTGATAAGGATGCAGCTGAATAGGGTAGGTGGGCCTATAAGTAGTTAAGCTAATATCAGGCTGAATAGTTAGAAATGCTGATAATGACTAAGTGATATTACCATGTTACATTCGTTTCATATAGTGGATGCAGCCCTAGGCTAGCGTTTCGGTCAAAGAGGTGGCTATGAGAATAAACCTCAAATTTACCTGGTTGAACGACTGGGCAATATTGCTTCATTTAACACAAGCAACCCAATTATATACTTCATCCAAAACATTACGTTCATTTCTTCCAGTAAATAGTTTCAATAAATCACCAACTGATATTCGTTGACAAACAAGTCTGTGTTTAACATACAACATCATAAAAACATGCTCTATGGCAAATAAAGTAAGCGTGCTGTCACCTCGGATATAATTGTACTTGTATAATGATAATTAATATTTCAATATTGCTTTATCTACATGCTTCCGTACAATGTAGCTGTTTCTCGAATGTCGTAATCTCAATATCGAATAAATAATTATAATCTTGCAGACCGCTGAAATTGCTCAAATAGTAAGATTGTGGCCTAGCAAGTGCGGTTTGTGTAGATATCGATAAGCGTAGAAACCCACTAGACATAATAAATTGATAAATCGTTCCCAATAAATCGCCTTTCCTTCTGAAACGTCGATATGAATGCAAGCAAGACTAATGTTTTTTTTTAATTTTCTATGTGGTATAATCTTGAACACCAAAAGATGTAACCTGGAATGCCTGCATGCGTTTCACATTTCTTAGTTTATCCAGTATCTATTTGATCTCCTAGAGCTTGCAAGAATTAGAATCCTTTGCGGATACTTTTCTTCGTTTAGACATGTACTGCTGGCCAATATATGTATTGAGTGTCTGTATCTTGGTGACAAAAAAAAACGTGAAACCAAGCCTTGAACGCATTTCTCCTTTTCCATTCACTTGAATTATCATCCGATTTGAGGGGTCAAATGGTTGATTTGAGATATGCTACAATGACATGTTACATTTTGTATGAAATGTTTGAGGACATTAGCTGTTTCACAATATGTTGAAATATCTGTAATTTCTGCCTAGGCAAAAGGAGGATCACCGGTACCAAAATGATTGAAACATTATTATAAATGGATAAAATAAATATAAAAAGTCGATATAATAAAGTTACCAGCATGTTGCAAATAATTCAGTTTCGTATAGGTTTGATGATATATGGAAATATACAGTACTGTTGAGGCCATAATTTGTATAACATATGTACAGTGTTGTTCTATAATACTTAGGTACTAAAAATGATCGTCTTTAAATGGTTAAAGGACATATTTTAAAGCATACATGTATATGGTCGGCTTTGCCATAATATAGTATGATGGTGAAGTTTTTCTAATAGTGTGCATGACAAAATCAGTAATACACAGTTATGTTCGAATCTGTTGAAGCCAAAAAAACGGTAATAATATCTAAAACATACGCCCTAATGTGAACATTCATTAAACAAAACACCATCTAATGAACATTCTACTAGATAAAAACTAGTAAAGTATGAAACGGTTAGTGTTGCTATGAATGATACAAAATCAGTCCGAATGCGATTATGTCGTTTGCGTTTGCGTTAAAAAATAATTCTCATAAATTTAAGCCTTCTTTAATAATCAGTTTATTGATAAACAGGCTTAGCAAAAACATCATCTTCATCATTCTCCGGTAATTATATTTAACTAATGGGTGACTCATAATATATGAGAATGCACTGTTCCTTAATTCACTTAACAGTAAGCTGGTTGTAAGTCTAAAATCACATTTTATTTTCGTAATTATTTGTTTAGATCAACATTAGGAAGGCATGAAACTTCCACAAACGTTCAGTTTTCCCTGCAATTAACGTTTTGTAAATATGCCTGCTTTTATTTTAGCTTGACCAAACGCTCTGAAGATAAACTTATATTAAATTGCGGACAATAATATACGTTTCCCTTCCCAAAATGAGAGCTATTGGCATACTATTTATACTCCATTTGAAATATATAGTTCAAGTACTAAGCTACACCAATTTTGGAGTAACATTTAAACATGAAAATTACAATCTGGTTTGGCACACATTATGTTACATGCACCATAAATCACACAGGACAAAAACGTCTGATACGAACATACCGGTTAGGTCATTGATACAAATTAAAACCAATTATTCGTAACTGGCTTCTAGAGAATACGTATGTTATCTATCGGGCTCCTTTTGATCTCCATGTGCCTATCGAATGAATAAATTCTATTTTGTATTAATATGTGTTCGAATGACTTGAAAACCGACGATTCATCTAATGATTCCTATGTTTACGATATGGAGGGTTATTCATTAATTTGGGAACCGCTCTAAAGAAGAGAAACTAAATATTTTCCCATATGAATCAGGGTTGACGATAGAAACGAGGTTGAGCTATTTGGGTTAAGATGTTGATGTGCAGTCTTTATCAAAAGCATACATACATTTCGCCAGGTAACTCACCAGATAATTTGGAATAATTACCTAGGTTCATGGCTTAAATAAAATATTCCACATTTGTGTTTCTGAAATAATTGCACAACGTCTGGTATTATTGACACATTCAGTGAAATCAATGTTTGAACCAGTTTTTCTTTTTTCACAAACTTCATTGTTCAGAACTGTTCATATTGCGAATAATGATACATTCTGTGTCATTATGATCGACAAGATTAATATATTCAAAACTGTCATAACAAGACCTGAGCTTGAGATGTGTACATAAGCTAATATCGCCGGCCAGTAGATATTTGAACAAAGGTTAGTCCAACAATGTGTGTGCAGATGAGTCATGCTGCTACTGATACCACTTCAAAAACATCGTGATTTTATTTACCATGATTAAAGACTGGAATTCTTGTTTAACAGCAGAAGTCGCTGTTGGGAGCGTTATTGGACTAATTGGTAATTGAGATTGATTGAGCCTTGCGTTAATAATCTAAAATAGTAAGATGGCCCGGACAAATCATGTTGGTGAAACGTTAGGGGCTTCAGTGATAATGGCATTATTTACCCCTTTATGGTAAGAGGAAAAAAGCGTTAGGCTGCCATGCTGAGAAACTTATGGCTCATATAAAGTTTATGAATTTACACCACTGTAGTGATTTAATGAGCAGCGCCAACATGTACTGAACAACAACCACGACACTTGACTTAAAATGGTATATCACTTAACGTCTGTGTAACGATGCAGAAATCATATATAAATATACTTATATCCTCTAAATGTTAGGATGTGAAGAGAGAAATGGGTAATGTGTCATCACATTTAGAAGCACTATTATATATATTCACGCAAGACAACTTGGAAAAAGAGGGTTTGCGTGTCAAAGTTAAGTAGCTGAAGACTAAACGTAAACAAAACGTACAAACATACACACGACAATCGTAATATCGCTCAAACATGTGTTTAAATGGGAATTCAATGCAACGTTGATATTGACAATCCACACTATGTTTCAAACAACATCGGATCATGTGTTTTTTGGGCTTTTTCTCGAAGTGGTACCATTTATATCCGTTGAAGTTACAAAGCGATAACATGGTCCTCATCAATGTGCACGGCGTTGAATTCTCTGTCTCTCGGTAAGAATTTATAAAAAAAATGCCTTAATGTGTTAAATTTCTGAGCGCTTTTTGGTACGATTATGAGCAGTGAATATCCGATGCCAACGGCCAACGACAGTTGCACAAGGTGTTATCTGATGTTGTACAGTGTAAATGTATTTCGTTTCTTGATTTTGGAGTTTTTTCCATTACAGTGAAAGCATATCCTACATAATAATGCATCAACAGTGGAAATACGAAAGGAGAAATAACGTCAACGATTTTCATTCTCAAAGAATATTTCTTAGTCTGAAATATAAGTCATCTTCTATGTATTAGTGCTAGCTCACACAGGAATCGTTTTCAAATTTGGCGGTCTAGACCGGAATAATGAAGTTTATATAATTTGTCGTAATTGCGTAAATGTTCATTAGCTTTATCACGTCTTATGCGAAATGTTACATACAATGACCTAAGATAGTAACCAATAGGTACATGGAGATTCGCGTTAGCAGTCAAACGTCTCACTGAAAGTGCTTTTAAAGTACCAGTTCAAAATCAATCAATAACCGTGCAGCTTTTTTTAATTTCGTCACTGTACTTACTGTGAATTATTGTGTCGCACATCGCTTGAACTTTCTGAGTATATGGAATGAGGTGATATATCCGTACAGTGACGATTTAAAACAAACCCATTCAGACATATTGGAAATACACGGAGTAGAGAAAAATTGTATATTTGTATATAAATTAGAAAAAGGAACACTACCATGATGATGGAGATCATTGCAACATTCCGATATATATTTACATGTAAATAATTTGTATGTGAAAATTCTGTGATATATTCATGACTTGTCATATTAAGCAATTCATACATAATCCTGCTACTGAATGTCGCACTTAATGCTGACGACAACTATGCTTTTGATTATATTTTTATCAGCTACGAAGGGTAGTGGATATTATATTATGCAGTTTAGAATGATAGTGGATATTGTATTTCTTGTACTGATGATCCTTTTTCTTCCAACGATCCGATATTTGCATCGTACAATAACTGCAATATGCGATGTCCACCGTACCATACTTGTCATTCCATTGATTTAAACAAAATTCTTTCTCATTGGGGTCTCTTTTAAGCTGGAGATGTATTTAAATATAATTGCAGTTGTCCACTCTTCGTTATACCTCGTGCGTTGCCTTTGCTTATATTAACTGTAAGCTCCTGTTATTTAATTATATTTAATAATCCAGCACTGACCTCTACAAGGTCTTCAAAGTCAAAAACACGCTAAAACCTATTACATTACAATAAACGGTACATACTGCATACATCGGAAAGGTATTAAATCCGGAACTTAGAGCATCTTGAAAGTCTCGCAACCATCAGAACTGTGATACAAACGGCAATAACATTGTGTTCTTTTAAACAAGATTGCTCCCAAGATGGATATCAATTCGTAGTACCCATTTGTGCGATAATTATTAAGAAAAAATATGGTTTTATTTAATTAATTTAAACCTAAGTAGAAAAGTTGCGAGAAATTACATAACTTTTCACTGTATCAAGGTAAGGTTCATATCTATTTTTCTGCGATTAACGTTCACCGGATTCCGGTGCGTTGTCATATTCCATAGTGTTAATGACATGCGTTGTATACAGTTATATATAGTGTTCCTGCGAAGTTAGTAGCTTAGATTTTGATAATACGCTAATGAAGATATAACAATTTGATCTTGTTGAATGTAATAATTGACGATTTATATGGGGATCCACAAAAGATATGATTTTGTTTAAAAAAACAAGTTCAATAATATTTGTTTTTCTTTTTCATGAAATGAAATGTGTTAGTAATAAATTACGATGCAATAAGGTCATTTCATTAATAGAATATTAAACATAAATTTAAAATTATAGCAGTGTATGGGAATTTAGTGTTCTACTGGAGCTGTATACTAGAACATACCACTGTGCACAATGGAATTTGCAAGGTTATTACGAATATATCTCGATATTCAACTCATCTATAAAGTTTACGTAAACGTAGTTAGAGAACGTCGCTCGAGAGGTCTAAGGGAATTTAACATTATAATACATGTTATAGGAATGCAGTAGGGACGGTAATTGGTAGCACTAAAATATAAGTTCTTGACTGTCAATGGCAAACACAATATTAAGCAAGCCATATATATATATATATATATATATATATATATATATATATATATATATATATATATATATATATATATATATATATATATATATATATGCATTTATTTCAAGTGCAATCAATTCTGCATGAGACAAACAAGGTTACGGTTTTAATTTGTATATGGACAGACCCAGATTCTCCATTTCATTCAAGAGAGATAACTCTTCCGGAACAAAGCAGATGTAAGTTTGTCCAGTTACGATATATGTAGGTTAATGACTTCACTAGCTTTTAAGCCTGGAAAGAAACTAAAACTCTTACATAATGCTTTAACGACGACTAGTGTTGCATTTAAATATATAACCTGGAGTGGATATATATACAAATTTTTGCCTTTGTCAAATCATACTGATTTCTTTATTCACTCAACAACCATATCTTTTCAGTAATATAAAATATGTATATCTATTCATTCTCCCACAGTTCGCAGCATCGATTTGGAACCCGAATTATGTTTTTGAACAAAGTATCCTTAAATATATTCCATAATTTTAATGACTGAAAAGAGGCACTACTAAATCACTACTTTAAGAATCAGAGTTAAACTTTCCAGTAAAATCGGAAATTACAAGTGTATGTTAAACAAATGATGTTATATAAGCTAGTATATTTTAATACACACATGATGTTCAGTCAGTTAAACGAAGGAATACACTCCATTTGTTCGAACACTTGAAATAAGTAAAAGCAGTCTTGCAAATGGTAATCAGTTGGTGAAGTGTGTACTGTAACCAATATGACTATAGAAGGTTTCCTATCATCAAATTCACCAGATTGTTTCATTTTACTGTGCATCGAGTGGTTACGTGAAGCGGAAAACGCATATCAATATAGTAAACATTTTTTTTTCACCGGTAAGATACAACGCAGTGAGAGGTTCAAGAGAGGAGTGAGAGGTTCAAGAGAGGAGTGAGAGGTTCAGGAGAGCTGTCAGATATCGCCCCATATATTTTAATACACAAATGACGTTCCCAGTGGTCGATTGAGCATTTCTCTCAAACGTAGAATATGGATGAGAACACGATTATCGTAGACGCAATGCATAGTTTTGAAGTTATACATAGCTATTAGTGTTATTGTGGCAAAAATTGTATATTTTTGTATATGTTTAACGAAGACCTTACAAACCAAGCATTTTAATGTTTAAATAAGAGTAAAGAAAACGAATCATGTGGTTTGATAATGAAATCCATGTTAAAAGGAAACATGGCTGAGAAAAAGAAATAGCGATAAACTAAAGTTTATGCTTATTACATTAGCTCCATCATAGCTAGGTTTATTTCATTTACTTTGAACAACACCTTCAACAACAACATCGCTGTTTGATGGCAGTGGTCACATTCGTAACGTAATGCATATGTTCACTTCTTAGTCCAGTACACAGTAAGGTTGTACGAGTTATTTCCCTTATTACGTTTGTAAGCTCTTTCCTAAAAAGAAAATGAAATGTGTAACATGTGCTAGAGAGGAGTGAGTAAACATATTGCGTGCACCCCGGTATTCTGCATTAAATTTATCATAGAAAGACAATACATGATGTCATAACAATGGCAACACCGCATACATCAACGAAAATGATGAATTTGTGTTGACAGTAGAAGAAGTGAATGGGATATAAACATACCCAAAGAAATTGTTTGCCAAAATGACTTTATCTGTGAGTCAGATAAAGTTCAATTTAGGTTCTGGCTCAACAGTTAACATAATCCCTAAAACAGATTATAAGTCAATATACCATGGAGATAAACTGAAGCACCTTAAAAATAACAATGTGATACTTGTTATGTATAACAACAATAAAATAAGAGCCTTGCGTGAAAGAAAATTAGGCATTAGAAATCGAAATAGTAATAAAGTCTACATCTTGGAGTTTGTAATTGTACAAAGGAAGGCAAGTTAAACGTATTACTGAAAGGAAACAACATATCATGTCAGTAGAGACAACACAGAACCTCATTCAGGAATATGAAGATATATTCAATGGAGAGGTCTCTTGAATGGAGAACTCCACTCTTAACTGACTGAACAAGCCAAACCAGTAAAACTTCCAGTGAGTAAAATTCCATTAACCCGAGGTTGAGGGCAGAAATTCAACGACTGGTGAAACCTGGAATATTAACTAAGGAGAACTTACTAACACATTGGATTTCTCGCATGCTGGTGGTTATGAAGAACTAAATGAAAATGAGGCTGTCGCATACACCCACAACCTATAAATAAAGTGTTGAAAAGAAGTAATTATCCAATCCGGACAATATATGATGTTCTGCCAGACATGAGCAGTGATAGAACTCTTACTGTTGTGGATGCAAAAGATGGATTTTGGCTTTTTTAATGAGATGAGGGGAAGTTAGCAAACTCACTGCATTTAGAATGCCATTGGGTCGAAAGAGATTGAGGAGAATGCCATTGGTATAGCACCAGAGCCAGAATAGTTTAAGTGGAGAATTGATAAAGGTGTGGGAAGGATTCAAAGTGCGAAAGCAGTTCATGATGATATTCAAGTTTTGGGAAGTGGTGACGACGATGATGAGGCCAAAGAGGATCACGAATGAGAGATGTCGCAAAATGAATTATAAATTGAACAAAGATAATGTGCAATTGAGGCAGACGGAATTCACATTCATGGGACATGTGATCTATGCAGAAAAGTTGAAATTTGACAGTGCAAAGGTAGAGACAATCAAAGAAATGCCGACACCGACGTATATACAGGCCTTGCTGCGACTGTTAGGTCTGGTGAATTATGTGCAAACGTTTGCTCCAAGGCTATCATAAGTGATAGAGCCATTAAGACAGTTGATCTGGAAGGATGTATATAGTTATTGGGATCAAATTCATGACAAATTCCTTCAAGAAATTAGATAAGTATTGACATAAGCACCAGTGTCAATGTGTTTTGACCATGAGAAGGACACTATGCCTCAATATGGTGCATCGGAAACGGGGCTTGGGGTTTATTTGCTGCAAAAGGGGCACCCAGTAACCAGTGCCTCAAGTGCACTCACAGTGACTGTGGTAATTCATAAACACCTCGAGTAAGATCTATTTGCCATAGTTCTTAGAATGGAAAGGCTTGAGACATACGTCTACGGGAGAAGAATAGCCAATAAAAGTGACCACAAACCACTTGAAATATTCTCCAAGAAAGCGGCTGCAGAGTAGACCAATGTGAATTTGTAAGCAAAGTATATATGGGCACCGTAGACTATTATTCTAAGTTTGTTGAAGTTGATAGAGTGTATAATAATATTGCCAGAGACGTCATCATAAATGTTAAAGCTCGCGTGACTAGATATGGAATACCAGACGATCTTGTATCAGACAAAGGACCACCTATCTCATAAAAAGATTTTTTCAGAATTTGCACCTACTTACCAGTTCAAACACAAACCTAGCTCACCAGGATACCCTAAATCAAATGGAAGAGTGTTTACTGCAGTGAAGACAGCGAAGAGAGTAATGAGGAAAGTAGAGCAGTCAGATCCATATCTCACGCTACTGGAGTTCTGGATTTCAGTTGTCACCAGCACAAAGCATGTTTAATACGCGTACAAGAACTTTATTGCCAATGGCACCAAAAGTCATCATGCCATGTACACAGTCTCAGGGAAATGCAAGATTAAGGTGTTGGAAAACACAAAGAAACAGGAAAAATACTGCAATTGGAGTGCAAAGGTGTTGCAACCATTACACACTGGAGATGTTCTTAGGATCAAATCCAGTGATACACATGGTACATGGAGAAAGGCATACGTAGACGCGAAAGTTGACATTTGCTCTTCCACGATTCGGAGAAAAGATGGCAGTGTGTATCGATCTACAAATCAAATTTTGATAGACCCTGAACAGGATCTACACCCAACACCTGCATAATCGCAAACACCTGCATAATCGCAAACACCAGAAAGTCTGATACCGTCTGAAACATGCAAAACATAAACACTAATGAATACCACAAGAAATTTAAAACTCTATTAGTGGCGCAACGATCACGTCTAGGACGAAGTCTAGACTAAATATGAGTGAATATCAAGGTTCAAAAATAATGGCGGATCTCCAGACAACTAACAGACATCTTGAAAAAGAAGTGTTTAAGAAACATTTTTTTGAAAGACTGTATCACTTAAATATGAATGTATTTTAATTCCTAGGACAGTGATGCAGAGTTGAAAATAAGAGTTAATAGAAAATTGAGTTTAGACAGTTAGATCTTTAAATACTTTATTTCAGTAACTCGCTTGCGAGTGGTACATAGGAATGCTAACCGTTCCGATATCAAAGAAAAATTTCGTTTGTCTCCTGTTTGATTCTGTATGAAAAAAGCTAATAATTCTAGTCAGATTGTCTTGGTAGTAAATTTAGTACTCTTGAAAGAAAGTCCTCACATGACAACAAAGGAATTATATATTAACAGTATCTGCCAGCAACAACATAATGGAGAATATATACTTTTAAGAAAGGAGATGTAACCTAATGCGTATATCCATGTATTAGTCTAGTTCACACTAGGTTTGTACGCGTTATTTCCATAATTGTTGTAAGCTCTTTTCGAAAAAGAACATGATATGTGCAAAGTGTGCTAGAATGGAGTGATTCAGCATGTTGAGTGCTGCCCGGTCTACTGCATTAAATTAGTTATAGAATGACGTTACATGGCATTTAAACAATACATGTTTTGCTGAGTATCGCCAGTTAGTTTTAAGCCAAAGTTCCTTACCGCTCCCGTCCAGGCCAGTTCCTCCGTGAGCCAAAATAAAATCGCCGTGAGCGAGGGCTGTGCGTCGTTTTAATTATAATCTAAATAAAAGCGTCCTAAACCTAAACGGTTTCAACTAAAATATTGTATACAATGATAAAAACGAATTCCCGTTTGAAAAAAGTCATAATATAAAATAGGGAACGTTCTTCAAACATGTACTCTTTATCTAATGACCTCTTACGTCCTCGTTTTCATCTAGTTGTAAAACTGTTCCAAACTGAGTCTTTATTAACCAGTTTTAGTGCTTGGATCAAAAATGCAAATGCACAATTATTATGTTCACATAGACCAGACCAAATTAGCTTAATAGGCCAAACTCAGTGTGTAGCAACTGAAACCATATGCATATAAATTTAAAGATGTGAGTGAAACGCCAATATTGCATTATGTGAAGGAAGAGAAATGCCGTATTACATGACAGAACCGACGATCAGTGACATTAATATTTCACAACCGATCATATACCGTAATTACACTATTGGCACCCAGTATGTTTCAGATATATGTCTTCCAGAACAAACATAACAGCACGGATGAAGTTCTTTAGCGAATTTTAATGATACCACACGAGCGAATCCGGTTAGATCAAAATCGGGTAGTGGTCCATTAATCGCAATTCGTGTCATCGAGTGGGTATGATGACAAAATCGTTAAAATATCTAGCGCACTCTCCATACCGGAGGAAACTTCCTGGATGGCACGCAACCATATCAACTGAAATAGCGTTTTTATAATCATAATTGGTATTCCATCATGCATTGTGCCCGTATACTACACAACTAGATTAAACATCTGAGAGAAATTCAAATCGTGTAATTTTCCATAGATTTCTCTCTCTCTCTCTCTCTCTCTGGCGAAATAAGATGGAACTGACGGGACTGTAAAACAGTTTGATAGTAATTGATCGGTATTATCTTTTGAAAATTTTTCAGCTAGATTTTTTGTATCGCACCGTGAAGAGATTCCTTATATTTCACCGTTTGGTCTTACAAGTTGGTCGAATTTATCCTCCTCATCTTCTAAACTCTGAATTAACCACACTTACAGAGGATCTTTGATACTCAACTCATAAATAAAATCAAACAAATTATCACCAGAAAAGTATTTTGCTGTTCTATTTCGTGTAAATATTGTTACTGCGTTAGTCCACGCGTGTGCAATATGGTCAATGATATTTATTGGAGCGCTCCTTTGAATTTATATTTTGATCGTCATAATACTTTTCCTGTTATAGTAGCTAAGGTAATTGGAAATCTCAATGATGTTTCTAGATCGGCCACATTTTTCATTTATACACCAGAATCCTTGACTGCTAACGCTCATTTATTTATCATGCTACGTCTGATATCCGTCAGAACATTTTAGTTACACAGTTTATTCTTGACAGGTTCATAGGTTTTAATTTCTCATCACTTGGGTTTTCGTTTACCGGATAAATTCCATAACCATCCGGGATATGCTCGCTCGTAATACCATTTGTCAATTTCGGTCAATATTCCTGGTTTGGAATCTTGACTCACGATGACAGTCTGTCTGGTTTTGAGAACTGGGTCGTATTTATCACGAATAATTCAGTTTCCTGTCTCTGCTAGTATTATACATTTCACTCTGAAAAACAATTTAGATGTTCAAGATGTGCTATTCTACTCTCGTCTCGTTTGTTGTTCATGGTAGCATCAACACTACCACTGATTCGAAATTTTGATCAAGAGTGAGATGCTCTATCGCTCTTAAATTTGTTTATAGCAACATGAATTTTAGCGATTAAACTTTTATCACACATTTGAGCCGGACTTGGTGTATCTACAGAGATTCTATTGGGATTGAATTGATACGTTTTCGAGGGTTGATTTTGAATAATCTCTCGAGCTCCTCAATATTATAATTAAAACAAGTTTTTAAATAAAGATATTTTATATAACTACTGTAAATGATTGATGATAGGATCCGTAACCCCCTGTAACAAATCGTGCAGGAACGAATTATGTGGATATCATTCACAGAGTGTGCGACGAAAAAGCTCAGGTTCGATACCCTGTATTGGAGTAAAACACAGCTGTGCCTCCAATATGGTGATAGGCGATACAGAGAACATAAGCGTTATTATGACAACAAAATAATGATGTTGTCTCCGTCCCTGATACAATCAAAATAAAAAAAACTCAAGAGGATTATGTTGCTTGATTCTCAACAAATATTAGTCTTGACAAATAATTAATTATACAAATGAATTCTTATATATATATATAAATATATATATATATAAATATAAATATATATATATATATATATATATATATATATATATATATATATATATATATATATATATATATATATATATATATATATATGCCAATAATTACAACCATTGCAACATCTGTAAAATCTATAAATATTGAGACGTGCGAAGAATTATTATATCAATAATCGATGAAGGAAACTGGCAAGTAGTTTGAACTTTGAATGACCTCGGTACAAATTATAGCAGAAAATGTATATAAATCATCTTTTTCCAAACAATTCCGAAAAAAAATATGGTTTCATCGTCGGCATCCGTCCGTCTTCGAGAGACGATGGTGTAGCTTCCGATTTGGGTGTCCTTTCTGCACCTTCGCGAGTGGCTGAAGAGTCCGACCCTTGAGTGACAGTCTCCGTTGCACTTGCTGCAGGTGTATGCTGATGCTTGCTGAGGATTTTTTGGTTTGCCTTCCTCCTGGCTCTCTTTGCAGCGAGGTTTGTGTTTCTCATCTCCTCAGCTTTCTGAGTGCCCTGTCTGACAGCAAGACGCCACGCAGAGCACAGCTCTCCCAATTTTTTATGTTGATGTTGGCTGTCTTCATGTCCTTTTTGCAGACTGCTTTGTAGCGCAGACGTGGCCTTCCAGTTGCTCGTGCACCTTCTACTAGCTCGCCGTACAGCAGGTCCTTGGGTATGCGGCCTGGGTCAATTCTCCTAACATGGCCTAGCCAGCGAAGGCGCCTCTCGACGAGAATGGAGAACATGCTGTTCATGCCGGTGCATTTCAGAACCTCTGTGTTGGGGACTTTGTTCTGCCACTGGATACGCAGAATGCGCCGCAAGCATCTCAGGTGGAAGCTGTTGAGTTTCCTCACGTCACTCGCGTAGGTGGTCCATGCCATGCTGTAAAGGAGTGTGTTGAGCACGCATGCCTGGTAGACGCGCAGTTTGGTCTTCTCGGTGAGGTTGTGATTGTCCCAGACCCTCTGGTTCAGTCTCGCCATAAATGCTGATGCCTTGGCAATCCGGCCATTTACATCAGTATCAACGGAGAGCGAGTTGGAGATGGTGGACCAAAGGTATGTGTAGTCCTCAACAACTTCCAGGTTGTACCCATCAATGGCGATGGTGGGAGAGGAGTCTGCGTCCTGCACCTTTACATTCGTCCTCTTCAGACTGATACCCAGTCCGAACTCCTTGCAGGCGTGGGAGAGGCGGCATACTAGCTACTGCAGTCCTTCTTCCGTGTGTGATGTCAAGGCTGCATCGTCGGTGAAGAGCAATTCACGGATGAGAACCTTTATAACTTTAGTCTTTGCATGGAGACGGGCGATGTTAAACAGCTTTCCGTCAGTCCTGGTGTGTATATACACACCCTTGCTGCAGTACTGGAGGAGAACGGAAAAGAAGATGGCAAAGAGAGTTGGCGCAAGGACACAGCCTTGCTTCACTCCGCTGCTCATTGGGAAGGCCTCTGATGTTGCGTATAGGGGCATCTGCTGATCACGACACTTTTCCTGCAGCTGTCGTAGTGAGAAGATCATGTATACAGTTGACCTGCCTGCTTGGAAGCCACACTGGGACTCGGGGTAGACTCTGGATGCTAGGGTCTGCAAGCCTGCCAGGACGACACGGGGAACGCCTTTCCAACAATACTGAGAAGAGATATGCCCCGGTAGTTGATGCAGTCAATGCGGTCTCCTTTTTTCTTGTATAGAGTGACAATGTTTGCATCTCGCATGTTCTGGGGGGATGTGTCCTTGTCCCCAGCAGAGGCAGAGGAGTTCGTGCAGAGGCTGGATTAGTGCTGGTTTTCCTATCTTTAGGACTTCAGGCGGAATACCGTCATTCCCAGGGGCCTTCCCACAAGCGAGGCAGTCGATGGCTTTGCTAAGCTCTTCCAGGGTGGGTGGTGTGTTTAGTTCCTCCAAGACTGGCAGGTGGGATGGCGTCCAGGGCGGTGTCCGTGACGACGTTTTGGGTTGCATACAGCTCAAGATAGTGCTCAACCCAGCGCTGCAGCTGTTTGCCCTGGTGTTTGATGACTTCGCCAGTCTTGGACTTGAGTGGGGCGATCTTGGAGGTGGGTGGGCCTGTTGCCTTCTTGATACCCTCGTACCTGCCCCTTGCATCCCCGGTTTCGGCAGCTATCTGTATACTGGTGCAGAGGTTCAGCCAGTAGGTGTTAGCGCAGTGACGGGCGGTCTGCTGAGCATTTTTTACCTTCGGACTTTATTTACTTTGTGAGTGTTTAGGTAAAATTTACACATCAATATATACCCAACCATGATCATTTAATCCTATAATATATATATATATATATATATATATATATATATATATATATATATATATATATATATATATATATAATACACAGTTGTATTTTTTTTCATCCTCGAATATATATATATATATATATATATATATATATATATATATATATATACTAAGGGTTTAGAAAGTTTCGATTCGTTTATACGATGACATGAAAGGTCCCACTATGTCCGTGGCTTGATCTTGCCAGCAAAAATATTTCTTTACGATGATGTAAAACAAACTAAACGCTGTTCAAAGAACATTAAACAAACGACCCCATTTACTTGATACAGCTCAAAGATTTAAAAGATTTAAAAGATTTGAAATGCATGCACTTTAAAATAATCATCAGACCTGGTAGAGCGGCGATGCGAATTATAATCTTTTCACGAATTTCTGTAGTCATGCTACCTCAATCCCACGTGGGTTTATAATAACAAATGTACACGACCACAGATACAAATATCGTAATGGACTTGACAAAATACTACGTTTAAATCATAAAAGCATAGAGATAGCGACAAATAATACGTGTCTCGAAAGTTAGAGGCGATATTTCTTTGTTTTGACAATTTTTTCCTCGGTTCGCAAGTGGCCTTGGCTTGCGAAATAGACACATATAAAAGTTATCTGGTCCTCACCCCTCTCTGCATGTCTATGTGTATTTCTGGGGGTGGGGTGTCATGGAAGCCCATTGTTTGAATAAAAAGTATAAAAACTACTTGCCTAAATTCTTGTCTGATTCACCCACTCTACTAATGCAGTATACGAATAAAACTGATAATCGCGTAAATATTCATACTTGAGCACCGGTGTGTCTATATCAAGTTTTGGGTCGGGTGAATTTTTGAACATTTTATTATATATATCTCGATCTAAATCGTAACCTAAAACCGCCTCCCGATTTTCAATTTGTAATAATATTTCTTTATAATTGTTCAGATCCTTGCGTCATAAAGGCAGCTTTTTCATTCACTGCTCGGTTTATTATAACTGACATTCGCGGGAATACTTTCCGTTGATGGCAATTTTACTGGCTGTGATTTTCTCGTGGTATTAATCGTGTTAGTCTTTCTTTTGCTGGAAAAACGCCTTATGTGCAATATTACCAATAGCACCAGTTTCTTTTTCCCCAATAACATTAATAGCTTTCATCGATAATTGTATTGCAAATCGTGCTATTTTGGGAGAATTTCATGCAAATATTCTTTATCTGGCGGAGAATGAGAAAGTGGTTGCGAACTGATTTGTTGCTCAATTTGAACACATATGTCAAAATCGTTAATTTTATTTAGTTTCGATTCTTTTTCGTTATGTGTTTCTTCACTGGTATGGTCAGCAGCGGATGCTTATGGTTTTGGTTAACAATCTAGATGTTAAACCAGTTCTCTCCGTGATTTTTTCAAGCTCATGAAAAACACCTTTCATTTTTTTTCTCAACTTCTCTCTTTCCATATATAATTTTTTTAGTTGTTGTAATAAGGATTTGAATAATAGTTCAGCACCCAATTCAACTTGAGATACCTGTCGTTGTTGTAATTTTTGTGTGACAGAATCACGGACAGGTATAAATTTTCTAATTGCCGCTGGTTTTACTAGAGATAATCTTGTTGTTAATGATTTTTCTACGATTATTGTTATATTATATGATTCAATTCATAGCATCAGTGAGGGTGTGACATCCAATATGCGTCTCGGTTGGTCAGAGCCCTAGTTCTGTTTTTAGGTTCATTTGTTCGTTTCCGTTGGAGGCTTTTGTTTACAAAATAGACGCCTCGATAAAGTTATCTGATTCACATCATCTTCTGCTTATATATTTTCGACTTCAGGGACAAACTTAGAGACCTAATCGCGTTTTGTATCTTATATATTTTCAGCATATTTCTATGTTTTCCGATTCCATTGTTTTCGTCATTTGTGGTTATGTAGTTTAGTCATATCGTTATTGATGGTATATTAGAGCTTTGAAAGATTAGGCGCTATACAAAGTTTATTATTATTATTATTATTATTATTTTTATTATTATTATTATTATTATTATTATTTTTATTATTATTATTATTATTATTATTATTATTATTATTATTATTATTATTATTATTATTTGTTTATAACTCCATGACATTGTCAAGTATTTGAAACATCTGTAATTTCAGCCCAGGCAAATAGAGGATCACCGGTACCAAAATGATTGATCATAAAAGCAAATGGATACGGTATATATAAACAAGTCGATTTAACAAGGCTGCCATTATATTGAATCTGAAAGGAAATTCACGATATAGTGGGAATGTAGCCTTATAAGGTTCTGTGCATTCCAGGTTAGATAAAATAGGGAAATATGCAGTACTGTGGAGGACATAATTCGTACAAAATATGTGATGTGTTGCCTTATACTATTTAGGTACTAGAACTGCTCGTCACTAATTGCTAAAATGAAGAATGATTAAGCATACGTATAAATTAACGGCTTGGACATCATGGCGTTTAAGTTCCAATTGTTACTAATTGTGCTGAACAGATCATGTACACAAAGTTGTTAAACAAACTGTTGCATTCGAAAATAGATGAAAATATATATAACAATACACCTTCTTAGGAAGACCAAATAAATAATACACAATCTAATGATCCATCTTTTCGAGAAGATTTCCAAAAATATTGTTGCTGAGGAGCATTTGATATCAGACTCGATGAGACATTTTCTTTTGCATTTATGTTATACTAGCGAAAACAATTTAAATTTGATTATGCTTTTTATTAGAACCAGTTTATTGAGAAATATGCTTGAAGCTTTATCATTTGCCGATAATTATATACAGCTAAGCAATAATAGGAAGACAGAGTGGATATCAGAAGAGCCATGGGCTCGCATAGAAGAGAAAAGACAGATTAAGAAGATACTTTTGTATGCAAAATCACCAAGACTGAAAGAGAGAATTTTGAAGGAGTATGGAGGTGAAGAAATCAGCAAGGAGAGACAGGAAAGAATTCACAGAGAGGCTAGCAAATGAGGCAGAGGTATCAGCAGGACAGAAGGACATGAAAACGGTGTATCAGAAAACAATGAAACTGAAGGGCGACTATAGTCAGCACCACGACCTTCCAGTGAGAGATAAAGTTGGAACCTATGTCACAGTAGAGGAGGAGAAGCTGGAAAGATGGAAGCAACATTTTGAGTATATCCTGAATCGCCCAGACCCACCAGTACTCGCTGACATTCCTGAAGCAGAGAAGGACCTTGACATCAATTGCTTCGACATCACTGTTGTGGAGGTCAAGCAGGCCATTCACAAGCTGAAGAATGGGAAGGCACCTGGCGATGATGGAGTGTGTCCCGAAATGCTGAAGGTAGAAGACACAGAGACGCCGAAACTTCTTTGACAGATTCTCCAAAAGATATGGGAAAGCACCAAACGAATGGAAAACCAGAATCATAGTTAAACTTCCCAAGAAAGGAGATCTGGGAAACTGCAACAACCGGCGAAGAAATAACATTGCTGTCCCTCTCCAGTAACATCTTTGGCCGCATCATTCTTCAACGCATCACAACAGCTGTGGACGGCATACTACGCCAGGAACAGGCAGGCGTTAGGAAAGGCAAATCTTGCATCGACCACATCTTCACACTGAGGCAGATAATTGAGAAGTCTCATGTGGTCTTTGTGGACTTTGAGAAGGCCTTCGACAGCCTGCACCGAGCCTCTATGTGGAGGATCCTACGACATTATGGCATCCCCAAAAAACTTGTCAACGTCACCAGGTCCCTGTACGAGAACTTTGAGTGTAGAGTAATTCACAACAACCATCTCACTAAACCATTCAAGGTGGAAACAGGAGTGAAGCAAGGATGCATTCTCTTTCCAATCCTTTTCTCACTGGCCTTTGACTGGTTCATGCGTCGCACCATAGAGGGCAAGAGACATGGAATAAAGGGGACGTTGACCTCAGTGCTGGATGACCTGGACTATGCCGACGACATCGGCTTGCTGGCAAGCAGGCACCAGGATATTCAACAGAAGACACAACGGTTAGTACAGACAGCAAATACCATAGGTCTTCGAGTCAACATAGGGAAGACAAAGGTCTTGAGGAAGAATACTAGAGTAGGCAACCCAATCACCATCAACGACCAGCCCCTGCTAGAACTAGATGATTTCACTTTCCTGGGCAGTAAGGTCGCCACAGAAGGAGATTGCACAAGGGAAGTCGTCACAAGAATCAGCAAGGCCAGCCACACCTTCGCAATGCTGAAGCCCATATGGACGACAAGAAACCTCAGCGTCCACACGAAGATCCGTATCTTCAAGAGCAGCGTGTTGAGCGTCCTTTTGTATGGTTCAGAGTGTTGGAAGTCCACTGCGAACATTGAACACAAGCTCGAAGTGTTTCAAACCAAATGCCTGCGACGCATCATGAGAATCTTCTGGTCAAACATGATCTCAAAGGAGGAACTTCGGCACAGAGAGGGTGCAAGCACCATCTCTGATATCAATTCAATTCGCCGATGGAGATGGCTCGGCCATGTCTGCAGAAAGCGCCCTGACTCAGTACCAAGGGTGGCACTGAGATGAACTCCACAGGGGAAAAGGAACCGTGGAAGACCCAAAGAGACCTTGCGAAGAAAAGTGGAGACATACTTTAAGACCAGAGGCCTCACCCTTCAGACCGCCCCAGCAATAGCTGCCGACAGACCGAAATAGTGCTCCCTTGTTGTTGCCTCAAGCATCAGACGTCGCAGAGAGGATTGATTTTGAACCGGTCATTCACTATTTAAAGAAATCATGATGTACTAACCGGTTCCGTAACACCCAAATCATTAAGTTTTATGTAAGCATAAAATCACATTTTATTTTCATATTTATCTTTCCAAGTCAATATTGGTATGCATGAGACCTTTTGCAAATGCTTGTGTCCCTTGCCATTCACGTTATGAAAATATGACTGCTTTTATTGTAGCTTCACAAAACGTGCGTGCGTATGTATGCATGCATGCATGCGTGCGTGCGTGCGTGCGTGCGTGCGTGCATGCATGCATGCATGCATGCATGCATGCATGTATGTATGTATGTATGTATGTATGTATGTATGTATGTATGTATGTATGTATGTATGAATGGATGGATGGATGGATGGATGGATGTATATGTATGTATGTATGTATGTATGTCTGACTGACTGACTGACTTTCTTTATTTCCTCTTCATAAGCGATTTCATTCAGTTAATGTTTCGTAAATACAAAAAAGTTATGAACATAGTTTGTGATTAAATTACTTACAGTACACTATATATCAACAAAAGCAAAGAGCACTTAATGTCAAAACACGTGAGAGAACTCATTGCAAAGGAGTCATATACCCAACATAGAATAAGAGAGGAGAAATAATGGAATTGTAATTATTTACACTCAACTAAAACGATTTAAATTAATTATCATGTTCTCATTCACTTAGAGCACATGTGAGTTATTTATTAGATATAAATGAATTGGGTCCATTTCCTTAATGTACTAAATGAGCATACTATGGAATATCATTTACAAGTTCATTTGCTCTTCTTTAAATTGTGTCTATTCCATCAGCCACCACACACATGAATGTCTGCCATGATTGATCATCCATATAATGAAAGATGTCCACTCTCTTGCCGAAAAGGATATGAAGTAGGGTGTCATTGTCCTGACATAAAAGCGAATGGAAGTTTAGGATGTCGATGGTATCTATTATTTTTTCAAACATAGTGTTACGCTCGTCATTTAGGGCGTTGCAGAATAGTACCATATGCTTGGTTCTGTCTATAATCAATCTCTTGCAGAGTTTACAATTATTTTCCTTCTCTATTGTAATGGGACATATAGTTAAATAAGTATAGTTAGCAAAAGTCCAAGTTTTATTAGGAACACATTTACCAAGTTTCCAAACTGCAAGTGGTTGAAGATTAGTATGGACACTCGCATAATGTAAAAGTTCTGGTCTCATTTCAAGTTTAGATCTCCACAATGATTCTTCGCAGCAGTTAACTGCCATTTCAATATTCCTCCTCCATGCCGATTTCGGCGTAGAATTTAGAGTGTTCACGTATAGGTGGAAAAACTAGCTAAGCTAGTATTTTAAAAGAACACGATATATATCTTTAACAAACCCAATGCTCTCGCTCTCATGTATCAAGAAGTCAAGGATTCTTCTATGGAATATAATTTTCCATACAAATGAACCTTTAGCTCTTCAGATTTTATTGAAGAATCCAAGTGTTATTTTGTTCACATAACCCTCAATGGTCCACAGTCCAAGACTACTAATTGTTGTTTCTGTACAAGAACGCTGATCGAGACCTATAATTCTTCTTGTAATATACATACATGTATGCTGCAACTTGTATCTGCGTTATATTTCAATCTACACCTTTTCGCATAATTCGAGATTGTATCGAGCAGATGCTGCATCGAATGATGCGAATTAGCCATTAGAGTTGTGTCGTCCGCTAATAAGACACACGGCATGTGGAGATCGACAAGTTTTAACCCTCGCAATGTTTGATCTAAATCAGCGATCAAATCGTCTATCATAACGAGAAAGAACCAAGCATACAAGATACGACCATGTCCTACACCCTGCTTACTATTGAAATATTTGGACAATTTGCCCGCACAAAAAAGAGAATTGGTTACTCCCTTAAACGAGTCTTTCATGATGCACCACGTCTTACATTTTATGCCAAGTTAAAATAATCCATTGTGCCAGACTGTATTGAATGCCTTAGCATTATCAGAAAATGTTGCATACACAGGATTATCTTTATCCGTATAGTAGCATATATATTATTTGATACAAAACCCTGAAGTTATACTACCATAATTATTCCTAAAACCTTGTTGAAATGGATTTGGAAAATTAATGTTCTTAAACAATATAAGTAGTCTATTATATATAATTTGTTCTAGGATTTTCTGAAATACTGGAACTATAGTTATATCACTGTAATTATTCATATCTAATTTGCTTTTTACCACTCCTTTAAATATTGGTATTACTAAACCTTGTTTAAAATTGCATGAGTACTCTTCGGTCTCGTACACTTCTTTGAAGACAGTTTCAAGTAACTGTACACTGCTTTGAGTGTCCTCAAACAGTAAATGCTCGGCAACAATACCGTCGTGACCACATGCCTTATCTTTATTAAGAGAACTAATTGCACTACTGATTTCTACTCTAGTGGGAATTTTGTCAACAACTTCATTAAAGTGGGAATGGGTTTCTATACTCTGTTTTCTAACCTCTGCTAAGACCATCTGGTAATGATTATCATCGTACAGATAGGTATTGTCAGGTAGTGACAAATTGGACAAATGATTTGCCCTTAAGTCTCCTATAGAGTCGTGGTCGCGTACAATTTTTCCGTTAGAATCAATTTCGTATATGTAATCACGTTTATGTCTTTTATTCCGTATAAACTTATAGAAAGAGGGAATATTGAGCTTTGCAGCCTTTCCAAGCTCACTGAACTGTTTTCTATCATACATTTATTTTGCTCTCAGTAACAGTTTCTTCACTTTCTTATCGTTCGCATATGACTGAAATTCCCATCCTCTTGGCATGCCATTAAAGATCCATACCCTACGTTTCAGCCTCATTTCTGTATGAAAGTTTTTTT
Organism: Unio delphinus; assembly: GCA_029339505.1. Lineage (NCBI taxonomy): Eukaryota > Metazoa > Mollusca > Bivalvia > Unionida > Unionidae > Unio > Unio delphinus. The sequence goes on along the minus strand of JAQISU010000210.1, from coordinate 14,835,983 downwards.
TTACATTTAGTGGTATCCAATAGGAGTTGGCGTAAAGGACAAAATCTTATAATGGGCAGAAACCTTGAAGCTGCGTCACGTAAATTTTTTACCGTGTCTTGAATAATAACTTCAATATCGACATTTGTCTCTAGTTCTCTTTTATTCACTTGCTCTAAAAATTTATTACGCGTTCCTTCCTTATAAATATATATTTTTTCTGCCTACGTATGTATGTATGTATGTATGTATGTATGTATGTATGTATGTATGTATGTATGTATGTATGTATGTATGTATGTATGTATCTATGTATTTGTGTGTGTGTGTGTGTGTGTGTGTGTGTGTGTGTGTTTGTATGTATGTCTGTCTGTATGCATGCATGCATGCATGTATGTATGTATGTATGCAAGCATTCATGCATGCATGCATGCATGCATGCATGTACGTACGTACGTACCTGCGTATGTATGTATGTGTGTGTGCGTGTGTGTGCGTGGGTGCGTGCTGTCGAGCATGCGTGCGTGCAGGCGAGCATGTATGTATGTATGTATGTATGTTAACTTAGGAAACGAACTGTTTCCAGCTATTCCAACAATAACAACACCAATATTTCTATGATGATATTAATTTATATGATGTATGCAGTGTATTCAGATTGTTTGACTTAACATGAGCGTAACAGATATGTCTTCATGAAAACTATATGTAAGGTGAATGTTGCAACTTTTTTAAAAAAACATATGTAGAACAATTTTCATTAAGGAATGTTGTGCCTCAGACTGCACCTGGTGTACTGAAAAGATTATTTAAGTTTTTGTATAAAAATATAATAAAATTTTTACAATAGAAAATATACAGCGAAGTGTATTTCTTACACATATAAGTTCATTTACGGAGATCTCGTTGATGTTTTCGAAATTATGAATTGTTACTCGATACACTTAGTTCACGGATAATCTGCATTTATCAGAGACATCCACAAGCTTCCACTATCATCTCGTTCCAATGCTCGTGGTTAATACTTGAATTAACAGTATATACCACTTGTAATGAGGAGAGTTTTGTTGGAACACAAGGTTTGGGGATCTGAGAATTATATCCGTTCATCATAACCTGAAGATGACTATGTTTTGTAGAATCCAAAACCATCGTTTGCGCCAACGAACATTCCCCAGCACAATAATATGCATTATATCCAGGTGGGGCGACAATAAATTTCTGAAATATATAAATAGACGTGTATTAACAGCAGTCACCATTTCTGTATTTAAGAAAATATATAAAGTACGCATTTGAAACTCGGTTCATGGCTAATGTATATATCAATGATCCATGTAACCCAAATGAAAACAGTGTTATATTGATTTGTCACCACGTACGTTCTTGTGCATGAACAAATATATGGTACTGTGTACGATATTTGGGTAATTCAAGGAATGCTGGAATTATTTTACTGTAACGTCAATGCTATATATGTTTTAGGTTGTTGACTTTAAACAAAACTACATCATCGTTTAGAGACAAGTGGATTCCAAACACGTCTCCTTATTAAGGTTTAATGAAGTACATTATATTAACAAGACTCTTTACAAGGTATATAAGGCTATGATATATAGCTGAAGTTTGAGTATGACAAACTATATCTATCTATCTATCTATCTATCTATCTATCTATCTATCTATCTATCTATCTATCTGTCTGTCTGTCTGTCTGTCTGTCTGTCTGTCTGTCTGTCTGTCTGTCTGTCTACCTACCTACCTACCTACCTACTTACCTATCTATCTATCTATCTATCTATCTATCTATCTAGCTATCTATCTATCTATCTATCTGTCTGTCTGTCTGTCTGTCTGTCTGTCTGTCTGTCTGTCTGTCTACCTACCTACCTACCTACCTACTTACCTATCTATCTATCTATCTATATATCTATCTATCTATCTATCTATCTATCTATCTATCTATCTATCTATCTATCTATCTATCTATCCATCCATCCATCTATCTATCTATCTATCTATCTATCTATCTATCTATCTATCTATCTATCTATCTATCTATCTATCTATCTATCTATCTATCTATCTATGCATGCAAGAATCCATAATCAATATATAAATTTCTGGTAATTAAATGAACTAAGCAGTAGAAATGCAAACACTTACATTCCATCCTATCTTTGTGAAATTCACATACATATTGTGTCTTTGGCATTCCGACCCTGCAGGCTGCTGGCCAGCCGAATGTCCACCTGTACAAGTAATATGTTCCGAAACGTATGATTCGTCAATAATAATAATTAGAAAAAAGAAAGCGAAACACGAAAGAACAACTATAAACTAAACGTCTCATTTGAATATACATTATATACTATTTCTTCTCTGCAGTCTTGAATTCGTAATTCCCCAATTCGTTATTACACATTCTCAATCTGAGATAACTGTGTCTGTGTGTTGGGTTAATAGTGCATATGACTAGATAATCAATTTGGTATGTGATGTATTTGGTGGGCGTATATAAATAGAGCATGTTAGATGTGTCGTTATGTTGTGCTGACCCGCGTTCACTTGTGATAAGTGTATTGCCTTAGTTTACTCAGTGAAGCGGTTTCAAATACTACTAACTATATATGTCGACATACAGCTAACACAATTATTATGTACCGCAATATAAATGTAAGGCTAAATTTCTATACATTTCTGGTACAATATACTTTACACAATTGCAATGATTTTGTTTCCACCCAGGAGGAAATTCTTCCAAGGATGAAAATGAGATTTCGAGACCCATTTTATAAGACAAGTAATCTGAATTTTCTGCCGCTTCGATACCTATCGATAAATACACTCTACTAATAATACTTCATTACGTTATGTTGTTTTAATTAGTATAATACTTTCTATGGTATATCTTGGTTGTTCTTTGCAGTAATGGATATTCAGTGATCTGTATGTAAGTGGTCAATAATACGAAATATTATAAATATCTATATTAATATTTGCCAGACGTGCCACTGTAGTTGTCACAGAATTAGGCGAAAATTTGAACTGATTTTTGTTGTACTTGAATTGCAAACGAAACTCACCATTTTCTTGATTTCGTCGTACACGCATTACCTGGGGTGATTAAGTGGCGTGTAACGATTTGCATGTGCCAATTTGTAATTTACATGAAATCCGAAATACTCGTTTTACGTGGTGCACTGCAAGCTCGATGTGATTTATGTTCACCTATTGAGAGTATATAAGGCGAACTATTTATCATAATTTTTTACGGGATCTAAAATATCTAATCGAAGGATAGATAACCTCGTCTTGCAAATCTCCAGCCAAAGGGGTGAGTGTTAAATTTACATTTCGTTTTATTGTGAATTTTATTCAGATTATCATTTCGTATAATGATGCTTTTATTGCAATTAAACGTGGAATATTTGGAATTACTAGTCACTTTTAGACTTTAAATACAATATCGTAATCTACGGCTTAGATTATTTTTGAGACAACTATTATTAGTCTGGTTTTGTTTATTATAGCTGATTCCGGAGATCTAATAACATCGTTGATTCCGTAGATCTGATAACATCTGACAATAGCTGTCACCGTTTGATTCAGTCTGATTCAGTCTGATTCAGTCTGATTCCAGCTGTTTCCGTCGTTGATACCGTAGAAGTTCATCACTGATAGCGCATCTAATAACATCGTTGATACCGTCTCTGATACCGTAGCTGCTAACATAGTTGTTACATTGTTTCTGGTACCGTAGCTGCTAATAACATCGTTGATACCGTAGCTGCTAATAACATCGTTGATACCGTAGCTGCTAATAGCATCGTTGATACCGTAGCTGCTAATAACATCGTTGATACCGTAGCTGTTAAACACATCTGATACCATCTTTTGATAAACGTCTTTGATATCGTTTGATTTGTTGAGGGACATCTATTGTTTGTTCTGGAACATCTCTGTATAAATATCTGAATGTGATTGTGCCGTTAATTTGTGCAAACGGAATTGAAGTATCTGTCTGTGTGTCGAACTGTCTGTTCGTCAATATCTGTGTAACGTGTAAATATCCGGAAAGCTAGAAGTCCGAGTGTCGGAGCTGTCTTAGAGTTGTAAAACGTCCGGGTCGACATCTAGGGGAGTGAGGAACCGTTGGTTCGGGTAGATGTTGTATGCTGTCTGAACGTATAACTGTGGTGGATCCGTGTAGGGAAACGTCCGATAATAGTATTGGTCAACCCTCGGTTCTCGGGGAAACTGGGAGACGATTCAACTGTTGCTGAATCGTGCGGTTATACAGGGGAGACACATAGGTGTATTGAAATTGTGATATAATTTAATACATTGTTGTATTTGCATGTTTATGTCAGATCGCAATAATATTTCAAGTGATCACATAGATATCAATAAAAGCTAGCAACTTGATTGAATACAAGTATATGATCGTGCTAGTTATCGCAATCCATCGTGCGATAGATAGTTTGTCGTTTGTGTTTATTTTTTTCGTGAATCATACTTGCATTTATTTAACTTTCGTAAAGGATTCTTGGATCTGTGTATAATCCAAGAGATCCCTTTACATTTGTGATTCCTTTTGTATTGTTATTTAATTTATTCATGTATTGTGAATGGTTGTGAGTGTAATTGTGGGTTGAGCGCGTGAATTATTGTGTTGTTACATCTGTATTTTTTTCATTTATAATTTATTACATAAATTTATATTTTCTTTCACAAATTGTGTTTGTATTGTTCATTTAATCCACCCTCCTCTCGGTAACAATTTTGTTACAATGGTGTCAGAAGTGGGATCGTTGGATTAAGTGAACTGTCAATCATTTTTGTGAAGGTATACATTTAATGTTTATATTTGAGCGTGACCTTCTGTTAAGATAATACTCTAGTTGGAGTTTATTTTTGTTTAGTTTACCTAGGTCCGTGTGTCCAGTATAAACGTGTTTAAAACATTGGTTTGGTTACCTATCTATATTCATATTACAATTGTCATGTCATCCCTTAAGGACTTGGTTGCCTTAGGCAAAGAATTCGGTTATGAAGGCGAAAGTTTAAGGAAATTTATTCAAGAAGAACAAGCCCGAGAAAGGGAAGAAAGGGCAAGGTCAAGGGAATTAGAAAGGGAATCCGAAGATAGGAAATGGGCATTTGAGAAGGATAAGATAGAATTAGAGAAGCAGGCCGAAAGAGAAAAGATAGAATTAGAGAAGCAGGCCGAAAAGGACAGGATAGGATGGGAAATGGAAGCGGAGCAAAAGCGAATAGAGTTAGATGAGAAAGCAAAACAACGGGATCATGAGCGTAAGGTAGAATTAGCGACATCTGGAAGAGAACACGATTCTGCCACTAACAAATTAAGGGGCCCCAAATTACCTCCCTTTGACGATGAAAAAGATAACATAGATAGTTATCTTCATCGGTTTGAGCGGTATGCCGAAAACCAGAAGTGGAGTCAAAATGACTGGGCGCTGCATCTGAGTGCTTTATTAAAAGGTAAAGCACTGGATGTATACTCGCGACTTCCTAGGGACGATGTGTTTAAGTACGACGTCCTAAAGGAAGCACTTCTCAAAAGGTACGAGCTCACTGAACAAGGTTTTCGAAAAAAGTTCAGGTATAGCAAGCCCGATAAGGGAGAAACCTTTGGTCAGTTCACCGTCAGAATTGCGAACTATTTTGAGCGGTGGATTGAATGCGGCAAAACGGTGAAAACGTTTGAAGGGTTGACTGATTTCTTGCTCAGAGATCAATTATTTAATACAGTTGGGCGAGAATTAGATCAATTTCTGAAGGAGAAAGTCTTCACAAACGTAAAAGATATGGCTAAGCAAGCCGATTTATTTGCCGAAGCTCATGGGGGAACCCAGAACGTGGTTTTAAAAGATTTTAAGTCTGGAAACCAGTCTGTAAGACCTATGCCTAGGGAGCCTGTAAAATCAGCTGAGGTAAAAAGGTCAGTTGGGAATCCAGTTTTTCAGCGTGTGCGGTGTTTCTTGTGTAATGCATTGGGTCATGTTCAAAAAGACTGTCCTAAAAGAAAGGCACTTATACATAAGGTAGCAGTGGCAATACAAAGTAAAGGTATATCCGATAACAACGTACATGTAGAACCTTGTATTCATTCACTTGGCACGTGTTTATTTCCTGAAGCGCGTGTACCAACCGCGAGAGGGTTTGTCAACGGTCGAGAAGTCGTGGTATTGCGTGATACTGGTTGTACGGGCGTAGTGATCAAACGTAGTCTCGTGCAGGATAACCAAATGCTCGGGTGGGAATCCCCATGTATGTTACTTGATCAGACGATGGGTCGCATTCCCGTAGCAAGGATCACAGTAAAAACACCTTTCTTAACGGGAACTGTTGATGCCCTTTGTATGGACAATCCTATATACGATCTGACGATCGGTAATGTTGAAGGTTCCCGTCTTCCAACCATGGCCGATTTTAAAATACCTTTGGCCCAGGCAGTCGAAACGCGAGCGCAAACACGGCGAGAGAAAACCGCGTTTCATAAATTAATAGTCCCTGAATCGATCTCAGGAATTTCCCGTGATGATTTCAAACAAGAGCAAGATCGTGATGAATCCATCAGAACAATTGTTGAGAAAATCACGTCCGGCGCGATTAAACATTGCAAGCGTGGGGGTAGCTCTAGATTCGTACGCAAGAACGGATTAATTCATAGGGAGTTTAGCGCTCGGGAGGGTAAGAAGTATTGGCAAGTGGTCGTACCCCAGAGATATAGATCTCAAGTACTTAGGGTGGCGCATGAGTCAAGCATGGCAGGACACCTAGGTAAGGCTAAGACCACTAGCAGGGTAGTCGCTGAATTCTACTGGCCAGGTGTTAATGGCGATGTCACACGGTTCTGTAGGTCGTGCGACGTATGTCAGAAAACCGTCTGTAAGGGAAGGGTCCCAAGGGTGCCCTTGGGACAGATGCCATTAATAGATACACCGTTTAAAAGAGTGGCAGTAGATATTGTAGGACCAATACACCCAGTTACCGAAAGAAAGAATCGGTACATACTTACTCTGGTTGATTACGCAACCAGATACCCTGAAGCCGTAGCGTTACCAACTATTGAAACGGAAAGGGTAGCTGAAGCATTAGTTGATATCTTCAGTAGGGTAGGGGTGCCAGAGGAAATCCTCACTGATTGTGGTGCCCAATTCACCTCTGACCTCATGGGTGAAATAAGTAGGCTGTTATCCATCAAACAGCTAAACACTACCCCATACCATCCGATGTGCAATGGACTGGTAGAGAAGTTTAATGGTACCCTGAAAAGCATGCTGCGAAAGATGTGCGCGGAACGTCCGCAAGACTGGGACCGTTATTTAAACGCTGTTCTGTTCGCGTACCGTGAAGTACCGCAGGAAAGTTTAGGGTTCTCACCCTTTGAACTGTTGTATGGTAGAACGGTTCGAGGCCCGATGCGGATACTACGCGAACTATGGACTGGTGATGTCTCGAACGAGGAAATAAAAACGACTTACCAGTACGTGTTAGATCTAAGAAATAAACTTGAGAGTACATGCCAGATGGCACGTGACGAATTGATTAAATCGGGGCGCAGATATGCCAAGTATTACAACCGCAGAGCGCGTAATAGGAAATTTCTTGTGGGAGATCAGGTGCTATTGCTTCTTCCAACGAGTTCGAATAAGTTATTAGTCCAGTGGAAAGGTCCATATGAAGTTAAAGAAGTAAAAGGTGACATGGACTATAAAATTGACATGGACGGTAATGTAAAAACATTCCATGCGAACATGCTCAAGTTGTATATCAAGAGACAGAGCGACAATGTCAATAAGGGGAGTTGAAAATATAGGCGCAGACTACTTGAGTAGGGCATGATGGGAAATTTGTATGAATTTGCCCAGTAATAAAATCCAGTTTGTAGTATAACCAGTGTAAATGTTGTAAGATATCATCAGTAGTTATTTTTCTTCTATTCTGTGTTAGTTTTAAAAATGTGTACATTTTTATTCTTAGGGGGGAGGTATTGTCACAGAATTAGGCGAAAATTTGAACTGATTTTTGTTGTACTTGAATTGCAAACGAAACTCACCATTTTCTTGATTTCGTCGTACACGCATTACCTGGGGTGATTAAGTGGCGTGTAACGATTTGCATGTGCCAATTTGTAATTTACATGAAATCCGAAATACTCGTTTTACGTGGTGCACTGCAAGCTCGATGTGATTTATGTTCACCTATTGAGAGTATATAAGGCGAACTATTTATCATAATTTTTTACGGGATCTAAAATATCTAATCGAAGGATAGATAACCTCGTCTTGCAAATCTCCAGCCAAAGGGGTGAGTGTTAAATTTACATTTCGTTTTATTGTGAATTTTATTCAGATTATCATTTCGTATAATGATGCTTTTATTGCAATTAAACGTGGAATATTTGGAATTACTAGTCACTTTTAGACTTTAAATACAATATCGTAATCTACGGCTTAGATTATTTTTGAGACAACTATTATTAGTCTGGTTTTGTTTATTATAGCTGATTCCGGAGATCTAATAACATCGTTGATTCCGTAGATCTGATAACATCTGACAATAGCTGTCACCGTTTGATTCAGTCTGATTCAGTCTGATTCAGTCTGATTCCAGCTGTTTCCGTCGTTGATACCGTAGAAGTTCATCACTGATAGCGCATCTAATAACATCGTTGATACCGTCTCTGATACCGTAGCTGCTAACATAGTTGTTACATTGTTTCTGGTACCGTAGCTGCTAATAACATCGTTGATACCGTAGCTGCTAATAACATCGTTGATACCGTAGCTGCTAATAGCATCGTTGATACCGTAGCTGCTAATAACATCGTTGATACCGTAGCTGTTAAACACATCTGATACCATCTTTTGATAAACGTCTTTGATATCGTTTGATTTGTTGAGGGACATCTATTGTTTGTTCTGGAACATCTCTGTATAAATATCTGAATGTGATTGTGCCGTTAATTTGTGCAAACGGAATTGAAGTATCTGTCTGTGTGTCGAACTGTCTGTTCGTCAATATCTGTGTAACGTGTAAATATCCGGAAAGCTAGAAGTCCGAGTGTCGGAGCTGTCTTAGAGTTGTAAAACGTCCGGGTCGACATCTAGGGGAGTGAGGAACCGTTGGTTCGGGTAGATGTTGTATGCTGTCTGAACGTATAACTGTGGTGGATCCGTGTAGGGAAACGTCCGATAATAGTATTGGTCAACCCTCGGTTCTCGGGGAAACTGGGAGACGATTCAACTGTTGCTGAATCGTGCGGTTATACAGGGGAGACACATAGGTGTATTGAAATTGTGATATAATTTAATACATTGTTGTATTTGCATGTTTATGTCAGATCGCAATAATATTTCAAGTGATCACATAGATATCAATAAAAGCTAGCAACTTGATTGAATACAAGTATATGATCGTGCTAGTTATCGCAATCCATCGTGCGATAGATAGTTTGTCGTTTGTGTTTATTTTTTTCGTGAATCATACTTGCATTTATTTAACTTTCGTAAAGGATTCTTGGATCTGTGTATAATCCAAGAGATCCCTTTACATTTGTGATTCCTTTTGTATTGTTATTTAATTTATTCATGTATTGTGAATGGTTGTGAGTGTAATTGTGGGTTGAGCGCGTGAATTATTGTGTTGTTACATCTGTATTTTTTTCATTTATAATTTATTACATAAATTTATATTTTCTTTCACAAATTGTGTTTGTATTGTTCATTTAATCCACCCTCCTCTCGGTAACAATTTTGTTACAGTAGTGAAGGAAGGACATCTCCCATAAATTGTGTTACTGTATTTTAATATTTCACTATTTATTTTTTCATGCATTTATTTTTTATATTTTTTTTTATTTTTATTATTTATTATAAACCTGTATGTATTATTTCTCATTTATATATGTATGTGCACTGATCGTTAATGAAAGGCAACTATTTATATCAAAGTGTGTGTGTTATGTGGATTTTTCAATTAGTTTTAATGTAATTAGATTTCTGCTTCGTTGTCTAGACCACATTAATATTATTACAATGAATTAAGAATTAATCCAGCCAGTAAAAGCAATTCAATTATGTAATTATTTTGTGCCGATGCAACCACAATTATTATTACATGATACAAAAGAGGGGAGAAACGCATAAACGAAGAAAAAAAAACTAATCCTACGTTTTCGTTCTGAAGGTGCATGTCTCATGAACTCTTCTTTTGACATCTGAAACAAGTCACTCATCAACTCTTGTTTACTTTCAGGACCATCATCTTCAACATGCACGTATTTGCCGGGTGTAGTATCTTGACCTGTGAAACGTTATATACAAGTAAATAATGTAATTTTTCAGTCAATGTTCGTATTGTCAGTTTAAGTCTATCTTCGTGCAAAACACGTAAAAACGCTCTGTCTGTCTACATGTCTCTGTCTCTATTCGTTTTTTTTTTCTCACCCTGTCTATATACACACACACACACACACACACACATATATATATATATATATATATATATATATATATATATATATATATATATATATATATATATATATATATATATAACTCAAATATATCTTTGTATAATTTCAAGAGATTAAGCGATTGTTTGCAAACATTCAGAAGGAAGGGAAGTTAGAAATAATGGTAGAGGTCGAAATGTAAAATGAACACTTGCGCTAAATGGTCATGAAGATCAAACAATATTCTATTCCTCAAACCGTTACATTGCACTTGATTAATGCACTAAGTAAGCTGGCGTAGTATTGAACAAACGTCAAATACACAAATTTCCAATATATATATATATATATATATATATATATATATATATATATATATATATATATCCATTTGGGGTTTTACCTAGAATTTAATATATGATAAGACTCACGCGTAAGAGGAATTTAACCTGGGTCTTGCAAGGACTAAAATATCAATGGAAATTAACATAGCATGCGGCAGTCATGAGTATACCGGGAATGTAATATCTTAAAAGTGCCAAAATATCAAAGTCAGGTTTTGAATCTAAAAGTCTTTGAAATTGTTGTTGAGTTCTTGATCATGTTTATGAAATATAAAAATAACCTCATTTGAAATCAATATTTAGCCCAAAGTTGTAAGATATTGCTACCAAGCAACAAACATCACAGAACAGAGTATTGCCATAATGAGTATCATAAAAATCAAAGTGTAGAGATACTATGCATCGTCAGGTTGGAACAAGTCTTATGGGTGTAAATTAAAAAAAACCGAGGAAACAAATTATACACTTTAACTTTGAAGAATTATACTTACATAAGCAATTAATGTGATAAATCAATATTAGGGAATAATTCTAATTCCGGAAATTCTAAGCATGGCGAATTTGGTGTCAAGGGACCACGTGATATGCTGTCTCATCAAAGCTCGGAATAGTGGTATCTTCCGCGCAATGTAAACACTACACGCCTATGATATTGAATTTACAAACATTACAGTCTAAATACAATTTGTATAGAATGACATACATAACAGAAATGTTTTTTTTATTTTTGATCTTCTCTAAATAAAAGAATTGTATATCGCGACGTGAAAAGGATTGAGTCATATGGTCAATTGCATATATGCCAGGCAAACGTGGCAGATTTTGCAATGACTATAAACATCATCTCTTAGGTTGATGATATGTATTTTAATTGTTTAGTCATTGTCGTAGGCCATAGAGACCCATTCGCACACGTACATACTAAGCCAAATTTTCATTTTTTTTATACAAATAAATGTATGTGAAAGAAGGCATATCACATACGAATATAATAACAAGAAGGTTTTTGATAGTAAATCAAAACCCTTGAAGTGATGAAATGGACGTAGATTGGTGTATTACGCTGTAAGCTTGAAATCAGAACTCAGTTTATACGGATATAATATGATGATGATATATCATCTTTTCATGAGGATGAGAATGTTATATATATATATATATATATATATATATATATATATATATATGTGTATATATATACACAAGATGACAGTTCATGCCGTAGATCATTCTAACATACTGATTGTTCGACTAGTAGAATAACTAAGCAGAGGATAACGACACATATTGTTTGAATAGCTGAATAGTTCTTCGATCTTGCCATGCAGATAAGGTATTTCAATTGTTAAGAAGTAAAGACTCAGCGCTTGTACGTAACGAAGCGCATACAAAGCTATGCTGATATCATAAAGAAATTCCCTTTGAAATATAAATTGGGGAAAATGTATATTCAGTGTGTGGCTATGGACAGATTATTATTTACAATGCAGGATCCCAGAAGCAATTAGACACGATGAGCAGAATATTGAATTCAGACTTTATGCCGTAATATGTGCAAATAAGTAAAGGTTGTGCCAATAAACAACACTACTAATTTTACAATGCGACCTCAATGCTAATATATACATATTTGTTTTTATAATGTTGTCCTTTTCCTGGAAAAATGGTTTGGAGTTCGAATCTTATACTCACCAGTAATGTACTCTTTGGGCTGTGGTCCACGGCTTAGCCCTAGACGGCTCAATATTTCATGCTTTGAATCATCTTTTGTCATTTCTGGCAGTTGCTTTTCATCAAATATATCTTCTAGTCCAATGTCAACTTTGTGAACTACCGATTCACACGAAAACTCTTTGTACAACTGTGACATTAACAACAGACTAAAGAGAAATATCCACGTCCATCTACTACATAAATAATGTATTCATGATACAAAGTAACAAACGGGCTTAATTCAACAGGAACATATCAGGAAGGTTGAGAACGATAGCACGATATTTGAACTGGTTTTAATTATTGATCTATACAGTACAGAACGGGTTCATACGGAGGTAACCGCTACTTGCTCAGTGTATTTACATAACAGGGCTATGAAGTTTAAACGTGACTATTATAGGGTAATACTCAAGCCTAATACGTCTTTCAGATATAATGATGTAAAGTAGTACAAAAACAAGATGTATGTATACCGTTTTGTTCTTCTTGTGGTGGGATAATAGGAATATCACCCGGTAGTTCAATTTCTTCTTCTTTTGGTGATCCCATTGGTGTGGTAAAATATTATGGTTCAGATGGCGGGGAGTTAATATCAATATCACCTAATCGTTCTATTTCTTCCTGAAGTTGTCTTTTTTTGTTGTTCTTGTCGTATAGCAATCTTTATTATATCACCAGGAAGTGTTCTTAAAGAGTTTTTTGTTTGTTTGGATGGACGGACGGACGGATGGATGGATGGATGGATGGATGGATGGATGGATGGATAGATAGATAGATAGATAGATAGACACAGATAGATAGATAGATAAGAGAGAGAGAAAGACATAGATAGATAGATTGATTGATTGTTTGATTGGGTCTCTTTCAGGGTCAGTAATGAATAAAATATACAGCAATTGCTATTAATTTTTTTTATATTTTCCGGCAAACTTTTTTTGTACATGCATTTGTAGAATCAAATATTTTACGGATTTGGCTCTTTGACCACTGTGTCAGTTTGGTAATGGGGTTATTTATCGGTGAAACGTACTCTCAAAATCATGAATTTATGCAATGGGAGCCATCAACATAGAAAAAGGCATTCATAGGATGTATAATATTACTATACAAGTATTGTTGAATGATGGGTATCAACTTAGATAATGTCGTGTTTGTAGGTAAACAAGTGACATAATATAATATCAAAGATATAGGGATTGAGCATTCAGGGTTTCCCGTTTACCTGTACCCCAGGGTTTTAGTTGTGGATTCCATATCTGACCCCAATCTGACACAGGTTTGTCTCACCGAAGCATCCGTTTGACACTCAGAATGTGTGTCTGAAGTGTGAAATGCTATAATAATAATATGTCATAACCTTAGACCTTCTTGATGTTTGAATTACCCAACCTGTACACCTGCCTGAACTGCTAATCAGTTAGCAATGTTCTTATGAAAAGCTCTAAGGATTGCATAGGATTGATAATTAATATATATGTTAGCTTTGATATTTTGTTTTGAGATTGTGTGTATTACACGGATAGAGATAATTGAAGCTCGTCATTTTTTTAAAAAGTAATACGGCAAATAGGTAGTGATGATTATAAACTAGAACATAAATTTGACTCAAATATTTATAGTTTTGAATTTTGAAAATATTACTTCAGGATTGTAAGATTGCTTTAAGCTTGTAAGGGAATCAAAGCTATAAAGGAACTGTTGTATTTGCTTGAGATTTTGGAGTCAAAAGAATGAAACGCATATATGCTGGTTTGGAGTTGTTTTAATGTTTTGGTGGGTGAGATAATTCCTTGAAGCAATTGAAACTTGTCTTTCTATCTGTCAAACTTGTGTTTTCTTAATAATTCCTGAACCATTGAGATAACAAAACTGGAATGCTTTTTGCATCTTAAAGTTATTTCTCATATAATATAGAACATCTCTGATCAGAATTGTACAAGCTATCCCTGTTTGTATAACAAATTGGGCCGATTTACCCGTCACATATTTCTATTTAATATCTCCTGAACCCTTTGGCATATCATCATAAAGCTTCATGGACTAGTGTATGAATTGGTGCATGCTTAAGCTCTACTTTGGGAACATCTGATATGACTACTGTAGTACTATCATACAAGGTACTTATTGGAATGATTCTTTATGAATACACTATGGAGTTCTGATATGAATATTTGCTATGAAAAAAAACTGCAGTGAATGCATACATCTTGATAAACTGAGAAACAAGCTCATCAAGGATGTTCTTGACTTGAGTTCCACATGGAATTATGAGATTTCAGTTGTATATCAATGACATTTTCAGCACTATCATAATTAAGTCATCTAGTTAGGAAGTGTTTAGACTCACAGGATGGTTATTTGTTTCTTCAGCATACTAGACTCACAATTGAATGTGTATTCCAGTGCTGTCAAACTTGTCGCTCAGTGGTCTGGTGATCAGAGTGTCTGCCTCAGATGTGGAAGGTCTTGGGTTCTATCCCTGGCCAAGTCTACCTAAAACTTATACAAATAGTACTAACATCTGCCTAGCTTGGCATTCAGCATTGAGAGGATAGTATTAGGACTGGTCTGAAAAATACGTTTCTCTCCCTTTTTCTGGGTTTTATGGACTGAACAGTAGATGCTCTTTCCATAGACCAAGATTGTTTCGACTCTTAAATTAACTTTTTTTGCCTCTGAATCCAAAGGTGCTACTAGAAGCATATTAATTTGAGTACCACATTCTGAATGCTTACCTCAGAGTGAATTAAAAAAAATTAAAAAAAAAATGAATTCATACATCGCACAGTGGAGACCTTACACCTGCAGCTTATCACAGAAGAGTGGGTATAAAACAAAGCGAAGACCTCTCAGGCCTTTTGTGTAATTTTGATTTCGGATATGGTTATGTGCCCAAAGTGAAGTTTCATGCATGCTCATCTAACTGAAAAAGGCACCTTTTGATCTGATCACATGAGCTTCATTGGTTCAGCTCTCATGTTTTAATTGGCTTCTTTTTTCATACTTGCGTCCACAACATGATACATACTTTATCATTTGATCTTAACAAAAGTTCCACCTAAACGTGTCAGTGTCACTTTTCATAGCCCCTGTTTTAATTGCCAATACATGGTCCCCACTCATGGGAAGTCAAGTCTTTTGTAGTGTAACATAATTCTTGTAAGGCTTCCTGAACTAAAGGTTGTCCACAGGACTTAGTTCAAGGTTTTAAGTCATATAAAACTTGATCTGGCGAAAAGGAGTAATCTAATCTATTCCAATCTCTTAAAGAGATAATAGATTATATCTCAGCATGGGAAATTCTGCCATATTACATGAGCTCCATAATCAATTCTGAATATGGAGGATTGGCATGACAATTTCCTTTGGATTTTGGGAAAGAAAAATTTTCCCTTTTTCCATAGCCACATCCAGCCAGGTTGTTAATTTAGAATGCCACATATATTATTGAAGAC